>AUXI01000532.1:0-17267 GCA_000482105.1 Crithidia acanthocephali | reverse complement strand
CCGCGCCGCGCACCGCCGCCGTGCTCCCGCAGCACCGCCGCCGTGTCCACGCCGCACGCGCCGCACGCGCGCACGCGCACCGTCACCACGCTCAGGTAGTGCTGCCGCAGCCTCCCGCGCGCCGCACCCGCACCGCCGCGCCGCGCACCGTGCCGCGCGCACCGGCTGCCGCCCGCCGGCACGAACTCGTCCACCACGCGCAGCTGCGCCATCGCGCCGTTGTACGCCGCCGTCAGCTCGCGCGCCTCCGTCAGCTGCACCACGTCGCACGCGTCCGCGCGCACCGGCTGCCGCACACCGCGCCGCAAGCTCGCAACCATCGCAGCCGTCACGCGCCGCAGCGGCTGCGACAGGTAGCGGTCCAGCGCGAAGTAGCACAGCGCCGTCAGCAGGAGAATCGCCACAGCCACCACTGCCGCGAAGACGTCCCTCAGTGTGTCGTACGGCCCTGTGACTGCGTGCTGCGGGCTCACCACAACCATCGGCAGTGACAGCCCGTACTCAGTTGTGTACATCTGCGCCGTCACGATCGCCGGTGCGCCGCGGTAGCGGAACGTGACCGTCTTGCTGTAGCCGTACTGCCGCAGTGCCTTGAAGTCGACGTGCTTCACAGCCTCGCGCATGAGGCGGTCGCTGATGTTGCTGACGTTGAGGTAGGTGGTATCTGTGTCCACTATTGCAGAGGTGGCTGGAGAAAAGACTGGATCTTGTAGCCAGTTGTTTGACAACACCTGTGGGTCTGCGTAGTCCAGGCTCTGGTTGATGAGGATCATCGCACGCGTTGCAATGTTGGTGTTCAGGAGAAGGCTGTCGTTGAGCAGCGTTCCTCCGTCGATACGTGCCTGCGTGGCGTCTGAGAGGTGCACAGTTGGTCGGATCTTCAGGTGCTTTCCAAGGAGCACGAGTGGCAGTGTGTAGTAGAGGCGGTTGGGCTGCGATGTCGGAAACACCCACAGATCGCTGCTTCCAAACTCAGCTAATGATCCATTGAAAAAAGCGTGCACCTTTGAGAACGTCGGTATCAACTGCACGAACATGTTGATGATCTGGTTTGTTGTCATTGATGAGTTTTGGTACGCTTTCACGATTGGCGGATCGTAGGATTGGAGTGTTTTTGGATCGATGTAGTACAGGCTTGAAAGGTGACCATCGTAGGAGATGATGCCGGACAGGTTGGCGAGGGATGGGTCTGCGCGGTCACCGTGCGCGCACGCCGCGTACTGCTCCTTCTCAATGGAAACCAGTGCAAAGGAGCGAATGCGGTAGGACTTGTCTCCTACGGCGAGCAGCGAGCACAGCATTTCGAGGGTCTTGTTCGTCTCCAGCTTGTCGATAGAAGTGGCGTAGAGCGAACCTAACACCACAGCGCCTTGCATCATGATTTTCGCTGTTCTGTTCACCATGGCCTCGATGGTCGCGATGTGGATAGCGTGCGCGGTCTCCCACGTGTCGTGCAGATTTTTCGTCGTTACCGCATTTGTCACGGAGACGACAATAATCGCGATGATGAAAAGAAAGAGGAGAAAGACTGCCGACACCACTACGGGCAGGCTGCAGAGACGCCGTCGAAAGCGTTGGAAGCGCGTCACGGACGTGGAGTGTCGTCGTTGGAGGCCATTCGGTGCCATCCAGGATGGTTAAAAAGCACACGGAACTGAGAGCAGAATGAAAAAATGAAGATGATGATGCTTAAAAAGGTTTTACTGCTGAAATGCACATCTCAGTGTGTGTGTGTGTGTGTGTGTGTGTGTGTGTAGTGGGCCAGTGACGTTGGATAAGAACAAGCAGTTGCAAGGCAATTTGTCGGAATTTTTTTTTAGTGGGTAGGTAGCCAATTAAGAAGAAGAGATGTCGTTACTATATATATGCAAATTCAGGAAGCAAGGGGAAAAAAAATGCGTCGGTAGTAAAAGGAAAATACGTATAGAGGGAGAAAAAGATTTTGATGCGACAGTGAAAGTAACAGCGAGGAGAGATGTGTATAAAATCACTGGAAGAATCAAAGTGACAAGGAAACAAAACTCAAAAATAGTAAAAGCAAAAAAAAACTGTTTATGGAAGACTCTCTTAAAAGTGCCACACAAAATCAGCTTTATTTGAAGAAAACGGAGAGTGTGTATATGGAAAGATGGAAAGAAAAAGGTGCGTGAGAACACTTACCTTAAAGCCAAACCGGGGCTTAAGTGGAATGAAAGCAATAGCTCTTTAATTGCAAGAGCTTAAAAAAAAAAAGGTACGCTAGAGAGTGGAGAGCTATCGAAAGAAGATGAAAAAGAAAAAAGAAAGCAAGGACACTAATGAGGAGGCAAAGAGAGAGAAAGAGCAATAAGGCGTAAATACGAAAAAAAAACCCGCTTGGAATAGAAGTAGCGTTTTGTGCCCCAAAACAATGTGAAGGTTTGGAGCTTACAAATGGAACAAAAGAGGGGTTCTGTTTTACACTTTTCTAGAGAGGTAGATGGAAGATACAAAAAAAAAAAGAATAAGCCGAGAAATTCAAAGTTGAAGGGAGGGACAGAAAGAAAATGTGGTCGAGAACTGCAAGAAAAAAAAAAGAATTAAAACACTAGGAGCATTCCCGCAACAGCACTTCTCACGGCATTGGCTGTATTTCGATTGGAATCAAGGTGGTAGTTCACAACCACGGTCGTCTTCTATCTGTGCGCTCAAAGCTGAAAGCGGTTGTCAGCACCTATGGAGGTGAATGAGCAGCTATGACTCGATAAGAATCTCTATTTTCTCACAATGCTCTCACTGTGCAACGTGAGGTTAGTGTGCGGTGGAAGGCCGTTACTCCGATCCAATTCGAGCCGATAAAGCAATTGCATTTTTTTTTGTGTGTCTGTGTGTTATTGTTGAGAGCAAATAAACAACCTCTGGTTGTCACACCGTATTGAAGTGTAAAAAAAAAAGAAGAATTCTCAATAAGTAACCGTTGGGTCACGACGCGTGGCCAAGTCGAAGATAATTGTAATAATGATGATAAAAGCAAGAAAAATCACTGTATCAGACTCATTAAACTGGAGCTGAGCTTAGAAAAAAAGAAAAAAGCAAAGAAAAAAAGCAGTTTTGATTTATAATAATGTGGTGTAAAAGAAGGACTAAAGGAAAGAAACAGCGGACTCGTCAACTGCGCGTGCTTGCAACCGTTTGCTTTACTACGTGAGAGGACAGCGCTTTGTAGAAGCTGCACCATGAAAACCGGCTATATGGTTCTCCGCAACAACTACAAAACAGTGCTTTGTGAAGCACCACACTGCAGACAAGCGGAGGCGACGCAGGGCAGCAATACAAAGAAGGTGGACTCAACACTGTCTGTGTATCAGTTATAGAAACATTCAGCAGAGAGAGAAAGAACAGTGTTACAAAACAACAAAGTGAGGTTTTATCTGATGGATGAGACAGCGACACGTTCGAAAGGCATTCGATACTTACGCCTCGGTTGGTTTTACTGGCGTCTCTGCTCGCTTCTGCTGGGATTCCGCTAGCTGCGCTGCGTCTTCTGCGCCGTCCAAATGGGTGGACGTGGCGCGAGGGGCGTAGGACGACTCGCCGTACTGCACCGGCGCCGGCGGCTGCGGCACATTGCCGTGCGCATCCGGCACGAGTGCGCCATCGCACGGCTCGGCGTTCGTCAGTGCCGCCTCGTCGCCCTCCGCGCCGACGACTACCACGTGAATCTCTCGCCGCGACCTGCCGCTTCCGTGCCGGCCACCCTCCCCGTGTTCCACCACGGCGACGATTCGGTTGTGCCGGCGCAGGGCCGCCTCCTCCTCGGCGGCCGCGGCGCTGCGCTGCGCACGACGTTCGAAGAAGTCCATGCAGACGTGGATGCCGATGTACAGCAACCACAGCGTCAAAATGACGAACATGTCGCTCTCGTGGTCCACCATTGCGACTTGTAGGTGGTGCTGAAAGGACAAAGAACGGAAAGATAAAAAGAGGTGTTTTTTTTGTTGTTCTTGTTGTTTCTTCTGGTTTGTTCGAGTACTCTATTCTCCAAGGTGCCTGCAAAGGGATGTCAGGAAGGAATACTGAGGTGTTGTAGTTAATAGGATGCAAAGGATTCGGTCAGGCAGGATTACACGCTGAGTGTGTGTGTGTGTGTGGAGAGTTGCAAATAAATAACTAAAGAAAAAAAGGGGTACTTTATTAGCTCGAATGCTTGGTGTTTTCGAGAGCGAAGACCAAACAAGATGGAAAAGCAGAGGACAAGGCAATGAAATAGACGAAAAGAAAAGAAAAAATGATTGAGCCTCGCTTTGCTAGCAGTGAGAGAGCTCGAAGAAGAAGAGAGAAAGAGAGGGACATCCAGGACAGCTTGGTAGTCCTATCGCTGGAGTAGAACCAAGGGCACCTTTGTACCGTTTAGGTTCTAAAAGTGCCCAGGCACTGCAGAGAACAGATCTCAGTCCTTAAGAAGCGCGTACGTCCAGTGTTGGTAGGCACCTTCGAAAAGGAGTTGACTGTTTTTTTTTTGTTTGTTTGTTTAGAATACTTCGACGACACTCGGAATAGGTAAAAAGCAGAAAAAGACTCTTTTTTTAAAAGGGGTTGTCAAGCAATGGCCATTGAATGCGACTTAAGCAGCTACACTCCTGTGCCTCACTTTCGCAGAAAAACGCTCGCTCGACTTGAGATGCAGGCATGGCAATTGATGAGCACAATGCAAGGTCGGAGAAGGATTCGCACACCTTTTCCCTTCACCGAAAAGAGAACAAGCAAAATGACACAACTTGGAAGAAGTAAAATGATATAGAAACACAAAACGTTTTAGAAGCCCCAGCAAAAAAAAAGGAAAAGTAGAAAAGAGTAAAAACCACTAGCAAAGCAGAGAAACAAAAGCCATTGCTTGCAAAAAAAAAAAGAAGAGTTACGTCATGCTTATGAAGGTTGATGAGTGAACACGTGAGAAGACAAGAGAACTAAAGACACTTTTTGGTCTTTACGCCTATCAACTTCGTAAAACTAGCTCTATTGGCTTCTTAAGAGAAAGAAAACACATGAACAGCCTCCGTGTCGATCATGCTGCAATGACGTCGAACACACCCGTGTCATCTAGGCACTGACCTAGCATAGTCGAATTAGCGCTTCTCCCTCTATATATATATATATTCAAAAAATAAAACGAAAACAACAACAACGACGTAGGGACCGAATTGGCGCATTATGGAATGACAACAAGAAAAATAAAACTGGAAGTGGAAAAGCACCGCCGCGATCTGTTTGAAAAAAAGCTTCTTAAAAGAAGATGGTGGGTAAAGTACGTTTTTCGTTTCTGTTGGTGCACACACTGACTTTTTGGCAACTATAAAAAAAGAACGAAAGAGATAAAAGGAGTTAAGTATATAAGAAAGAGAGAAAAAGAGCAGCCTCAGTGTCCAGAAACGACACCAGTACAAGTAAAGACCTTAAAAATATATATATACTGATCAGTTCTTTGCGTTGTTGTGTGTTTGCGTAGGAGGGGCTACAGAGCTCCCCGGCCGTGAGTAGTACACCGCTTCTCCGTAGCTCACCGGCTCCTGCATGCCCATTGCCGTCCGTGACGTATTGCCGTTGGCCGGCTCACACAAGACGGTGCCGACGTACGGGTCGTTGCTGCGCGTCGGTGCACTGCCTGCCACGGCAGCTGTCACGAGCGGCTGCTCCCCCGTGTGCATGCGGAAGCGGTAGTAGTAGCGGTTTCCGTTGTGGTTGGTATTGTTGCCGTCACCAATCCGATCCATGTTGTGTTCCTCGAAGTACGGGTGGTGCGGCTCGTACGCAGCTCGCTGGTTGCCATTTTCCGGGTAGAGGACGACCTCCGTCACGTCCTCTTCCGCGTCTTCGGGCTTGCGACGCCGGCAGCGACCGCAACAGCAGAGAGTGATGATGGTGACGACGACGACAATGGCCATCAGCGCAAAGATAATGATAAAGTACTCAATCATTTTTTTCCGAAAGGGGAAGAGATGCGTTCGAAGAGTAAAAGACGTGTGAGGCTTTCAGCAAAGGCTACGGAAATGTTCGAAGAAAACGTACAAAAAAAAAAGAAACCGTGCAATAAGATGAATCGAGGTTGTAAAATAGGTGAGCTAGAAATAGAGGTACAGTAAAGCTGGAAAGCAGAAAAACGTAAATATATCCCAATAAAGGGTGACCGGTGAGGAACTTGAAGCCCAAGTTCTTGAGTGGCTGCACGCGTGGGACTCGATGAAGGAAGAAAGCAAGGGGAAAGAGAGGATGAAAAAGGTGAGAATAAAGACGGCAAGAGAGAGAACGAGATTCAGCCAAGGAAGAAGCAGCACGCTCACGTAAGATCCTAAAAAAAAACAATCGTTTTGTTGAGCCCGTCAGGTCAATCGTGTCATGCAACTACAGTGGTTTTGTGTGTGAGTCTTTCACGCAGCTAAACACACTACCATTCGCTTCATGTCGTCACGAAGTAAAGTGCAGCCACTGTTTCTTTCCCTTTAAAGAGCTTTGAAATAGGAAAAGAAAGACGAAAAGGTAAGTCCGAAAAAAAAAAAACAGTACGAAGTGCATAAAAGTAGAAGAAAGGAATACGCTTCAAACAACGCGCAACGAATTGAGAAGTGAAAAAGGAAAGCATGGAGAAGCATAGTATGCAGCTGTCGTTTAAAAAAAAAAAGGCGTAAAGCACAGTTGAACCTAATACAAGCAAAAGACAGAGAATTACGGGAACAACGGGCATTAAGGTTGAAGGCACGCATGCCCCATGATAGTTTAAAGAGATCCTCCTCTATAAACGACAAGGTGTGTGTGTGTGTGTGTGTTTGTGTGTGTGTGTGATTTATGGCGACACAAACCTCAGTCCAGCTCCCGCCTTGTCGCACACGTTCGATGAAAAACAGTTACTTTAAAGCGTCAAAAACAGAAGGCAGATCTGTGTAAAATAGAAAACGAGTTTCAAGAACAGCAGAAAAAGAGACTCTAGGTTTGACAATATTGCAATGAAAACGTTTGCTGCTTTGCTTAACAGCTACACGCTTGCGTTTTCAGAGCTCCTTATGGAAATATGAACTAAAAGAGAAAAGGGGAAAACAAGCTTTGAGAAACGGTCGCATTCACGTAGTACAACAGTTCAGTCCACGACCGTTTCGTGATTCAACGACAAAAAAAAAAATGAAAATGGAAATCCATAAACGAGAGCTTCCGCTAAGCTGAACGTTATCGTATAGTGGATATCAGCACGCTGGCAAGAAATGGTGCAGATCGATCGCGAGAAGCACAATAGTAAATACGAAAAGAAAGAGAGATCAAAGAAAAGTCAACCGGGGGGCGAGTTGGAAATATGAAAGAAAGATTAGAAGACTGGTGATGATGAGAGAGAAGAAAAAAAAGAGTGGGGCATTCGTCAATTGAGTACTCAGTCGACAGGTCTTGCTTCGGGTGCCACAGCCGCTTCAGCAGAAGAGACGTAGGCCGCCTCACCGTAGCTGGCCGGTTCGCGTGCACCGCGTGTGTGGCCTTCTGCGCGTCCATTACTCTCCGTCACCACCTTTCCCACGCACGGCGCACTTGCACGCGTCGGTCCGCTACCCGCGACGGCTGCCGTTACCGGCCGCTGCTCCCCTGCCTGCAGTGGGTAGTAGCGGTACTGAAAACGCCGCTCATTGAAGGAACGTATTTGCTGCTGCTGCTGTTGCTGGCTGTTACCGCCATTCCGCTCTTCCCGTGCAGCGCCGTCGTGGTGGTCCGGAGAGTTGTTGCCGGGTGGGTTGTTCTGCGTGCCGTCTGGATAGAGGACGACCTCGATCACCTCTGCTACATCTTCGTCCGCGTTCTCCGACTTGCGAGGAGAGCAGGTGCAGCAGCAACACAGCACAATCAGCGTCACAATGATAACACCAAAGACGACTGGGATGGCAATAAACCAGAGATTCATCAAGAAGTGTGAAGTGCAACAAGGTGCATGGAGAGTGATAAAAGGTGAGGGATGTGACGAAAAGAGTTGCACTGCCTAATAAAAAGGGCAGTGAAACTAACCTAAAACGTTTTTCTTCTATATATTTATAGGAATGAAAAACAATGAAAAAGGAAAGAGGGCACGAGAACGGGTGCGGCGTTGCCTATCCTTGCAAATTGAAGAAACTCTGTCGGTGGTGTAGAATGAAGCGAAAGCGCTGAAAGAGTGTCGCTTTGCAGAGAAGTAACAGAGCCGATGATGTGGATGGTGTTTTGTGTGTTCTTTCTTAATTTTGTACTGAGAGCCAAGACAGGCAGTTTGAATTGTGATAGTCAGTAAAAGTGTAAGGACGGGGCCTCGTTATAAATCTATCACCGGATACAACAAGAGATAGCAGGAGGACAGAATAAGACAACAATGAACGGACATCAGAAAGGGGGAGAAAAAAAAGATGTGACAAAGCAGACGCAGATTCCGGCGTACACCTTTCTTTGTGTGTGAAGGAGCGTCACAAGTGTGTTTTGTGTTTCTCTGGAGACCAACTCGAAAAGCGGTTCGTTGCGGCTACAGCCCACTTCAAGCTACTCAACTATAACCCACAGATTTTGCTGTGCTGCTCATTCTACTTTCCTGTGAAACAAGAGCTGCAGACTGAGATGAGGGTTTTGGAGGTGTCACTTCTAAGAAACGCAAGTAATAATAGTAAGCGGAAGAAAAAAAAAACTGTGTCTTCATTTAAAAGGCAAACAAAAAACCCATTAGACCAATAAAAAAAGGATAGTAGAAATGTAAGTAGGTTCCAAGTTCCAAGAAAAAAGAAGAAATAGAGACCAGTATCACATGGATGACAGGTCATAGCAATTGCGTAAAGAAAAAAAAGGGGGTTTCGAGGGATAATTAAAGAAAACACTCGCAAATAGAGGAAAGGGATGAGTGCACCAGTAAAGCAGTAATAGTAATAAAGTTGTTTGAAAATTTGTTAAGGATAACGAAAAAGTGAACGCGGGAAACATGAAGTGTTGAGAGGAGAAAGGCTTTTGCGTGGGTGGGCATCTTCATGACATTCGCGATGCCCTGGTTTAGGCAACACTGCGGGTATACCAAGTTCGAAAAAAGAAGAAGGAGGAATAGCAGCAGAAGGAAACGCTCTCTGGGTATCCCAGAAAACAGAGTACAGTCTACGACGTCACTGGCTCACGACTTTTCTCGTCGCTTTGGGGTACTCCAGCCTCCGAGCGTGACACGTACACCGCCTCCCCGTAGTACAGCGGCTCCCTGTCGTCGGATCGATGGAGACACTCGTCGAACACAAGCGCACCCACGTACGGCACACCCGTGTGCAGGTCCCGCACCCGCCGTGCATCGGCGCCGACCACCGGCCGCTCGCCGTCTTCGTAGACAGCACCCCTGTGGTGGGCGTGAAAGCTCACATCAGCAAAGTTGAAGTAGAGGCCGTTGCGGTCTACCCGACGTCGCTCATCGGACACGTTGAAGGGCTCGTGGATGCTGCGGCGACGCGAACGGCGTTGGCTGACAGGGCTGTCTGTCACCTCCTCCGTCGCCACCTCCTCCTCACTCACTCCTCTCTGCAGTTTTCGACGCCGGTAGGCACGGCGGCCGCAGAGGGTGATGAGAGTGCCGATGACGACAACGGCAATGCCGGAGAGCAGAATGAGGAGGTACTCGCTCATACTTTCTCTTGACGGAACGAAAGCGGTCTGGTGCCCCGTGGAGACGGTACTAAAAAAAAAAAGAAAAAAAAAGAGAGCAGAGAAGTAGAAAAAGAGATTAGAAAATGGACCGGAGCTTATGCTTCTGTCTCGTAGATTACTCTGTTCTTTAGCTACCAGAGGAAAGAAAGAGAGGTGGGGGGAAGGGTGTAGTGGAGATTGGTTTTACAACACATTTCTGTTTGACAGAGGTGATCCTTTGAAGGGTTGTTTGTAGGAATCAACGGTTCCTTTTGCACGTTGTGCCGTTGTCTTCCTCCTGGCTGTTCCACTTTTCTTTTCTCTCTCTGTCCTACGTTTGTCTACCTTTTTCTACTTGCTTGCATTTTTTTACTTTCCGAGAATAGTTCACTTCAAAGGTGCTAGGTCTCTTGACCCTCATCGATTCCTAGCTCCCATGTCGCGAAGTTTCCCATTCTCGTCTGGTACAAAAGGTGTCGGCTCGGCAGGTTGGCTGGGTTGTGCATTGACTTCATGTAGGAAGCCGATACGTGGAAAAGCCATCCTACCAAGTAATGCTCGAGCTCCGCGTTGATCGCATGACTACGCCCGCGAAGCCCTTCCAAAGGGCCGAAAGAGCCGACGTGTTGTCGCTGTGCAAGTCGACCTTCGCCCCGGGGACGATGAGCCCCGCAAAAAGCCACGAACGCGCACGCTACGGCTCGCGTTTTGGCACCGTTGTTGTTGTGGGCCTCTGCACGCCCCAACGACTGCCGACATTCGACGTTCTCTTCGTCAGGCCGTTCACGCACATACGGCGCTCCATCCATCGAGGGTGGCGTCACTGAACAGGTTGTATTCGTGAGCAGATGTGGGCAGCGTGCACACCTGCCGTGGCCTATTCGATGACGCCAGGGCATACCAGCTTTGTAGGTGGGCTGCTGCGCTTTGGGGTAGTTGCAGGGGGCTGGTCATTCTTTACCATGCCTCGAGACCATCGTGCAAACAGACGTCGTGTCGCCTTGATGCACCGCCAGTATTCGTGGACGGGAAACGAACGAAGGCGAGACGCGAACCACAGCTTGCCCATCAGGCGTTCAAGTTTTTCGAGGGTCAGGTTCTCCAGGGAATCCTCCAGCAGCTTGCGGTGGGCCTTGGGGTTGACGGACACCTGGGGACGCTCGTGGTTGAGCCGTACATCCGCGAAGGTGTAGTCCGTGGAGACGACAGTCTCATCCTTGTTTAAGGTTACACAGAATCTCTGCGCTCTCTCTTTAACGCGCTACAGCGCGCTATAGAGGTAGCGGCGTGGCCTGGAGACTTGGATGTTGTCGATCCATATGTTCACCGAGACGTCACGCTGTGGTTGGCGGGTGTAGCTGAGATGTCCGGCAACGGTGGTCGTCAACTTGTGCATCACCTCTGGGCTGACACTGAGCTTCAATCAGCTGCTGTCAACTGAATAGGTGTTCGGAGGGATTTGTAGTCCTCCGTAAACGGTTCGAACACCACGCCGTTGCTGTTGGGGTAGGCCACTCCGTCCGTGCCCTTCCCCGAAGTCGAGAACATGCTCACAGGCAGGGGCTCCGATTGTGGGATGAGGATCAAGGAGGGAAAAATAACCACGTGGTGGTGGGCCTCGAGAGACATCTTAATGGAGAGTGTATCAGAAAAAGAAACGTAAAACACGGGCTTCTCCAAAAAATGGACTTCCCAAGATAGCAGGAGAGAACAGGAGAGGGAGAGAGAGAACGGAACAGTCAACGTTGACGTCGCACAGCATTCAGCATTTTGAGCCCACTCCGCTGGTAAAAAAAAAATAATGGTTGATAGCTTTGGTGATTGAGGAGAAGCACAGAAATTGTCAACGCAAGAGACTCACGTAGGGTTGCTACACAGAAGTGGTCCGTTATTTGAAGTTTCAGAAAAGAGGTTTGTGAACCAGAAGAGGGAAAAAAAGAAACGAGTGGAAACTAGAATCTGTAAGACAGTGGCAACAAGACTGTTCAGAAGGGTCTCTTGGCAAAAGACTGTGCCTCCTGGTAGCAGTCGTGCAGGCACCACATATGTGTTTCTGCTGTGCCACCACATAAAAGAGCATTTGGGATCTTCCATTTCTCTTCTGTCTGAAAGTGCGAGCTAGAAAAGTCTTTATTTTGCTTTACGTAAGAGGTATTGCGTCTCAAGAAATTGCAAAGAGCTGTAGTTGGCGCAAGACTATCAGCAAGAATCGTAGAAATGTACTTGTTGCTATGAAAAGGGATAACAAAAGCGCTCAATTTACGTACTTACGAGTAGGATGGACCAGCGAAGCAGGTGAGAGAATGCACACTGCGTAAAGAAAATGGCGCAGTGGATCACCACAGGAGTAAAAGAAAAAAGGAAAATAGCAGCGACACGCACTACTGCCTTGAACCTCAAAGACACCGGACAAGAGCAACTACTCTGCTCACAGTCGTTGATGCATTGTGATGCTCCAACAGGACCGTTAAGAAGGCAATATCTTCTTTTTTTGAGCATCCATCAAGGTTGCTACCACTCACTAACGCCGCGTTTAAAGGCCAACCTGCCGTCAAAGAAAGGAAACGGAAAAGGGGGAAAAACAATTGCTGTGAATATGGACGTTGATAATAATAATAGAAAGTAAGTTAAAAGAAAGAGCCATCGATCTTTTGACCTCTCCTGTGACCCGTTCAAAAAATCCACTCAGAAAAGAGTGACAACCGCACAACAACGCAGAAAGAAAAAAAACCCCGACTATGTTTCACTGTTGCATACGTCGTGCATCACACATGGAAGACCTCCTCTTTGTTATCAGATGGTGTAAATGGAAAGTGTGCAGCTGACGTCGGCTCCACGGCGCACTCACTCTCCACCGCTGCTGAATACGCCGAGTACTGTCGAGCTTCTTTGTCTGCGGGGCAACGAGGCAGGTACGCCGCCTCCCCGTAGTCCACCAAGGACGGCATTGTATCCAGTGCATCATCCCCCACCACCGGTCTTCCCGTTACTCCACGCACACCACCACCACCACCGTCATTGACCCCTTCACCAATGTGTATTCTATCGTTTGCGGTGTCTCTACCCGTCTGCAGGTCCTGGTCAGCACTCCCATAGGGTGTGCGAGCCGCTGCGGTGGACCCACCACCGGCGTGTGCGTCCGCTACCGATGCGTCGTGCGGTCGACTCGCCTCTATCCTATTGCTGTGCGTGTTCGTATTGTCATGGATACTGCTAAGGGTGGTGTTGTTGTACTGCCCTGGGCGGACGCTGCGCCAGATGCCCGGTGCCACCTCGGCGAAGGTGGAGGGCGGTGCTCGACGTAGTGGGTCCGCCAACGGGTCGACTGCGTTCAGCAAGACGATGCCGGGGATGCCCTCGGCTGGGATGGCGGCCCACTGCTGTGCCCGCCGTGCGCGGTCGAACTCGACGAGGTCGTTGAAGCGGCGGCGATCGTTGAGACGAGCCCGCTGGGCTGCCAAACGGCGAAGATAGATGGCAATGAAGGCGGCAGGGAACACAATCAAGATGGCCAGCAGGGCAAAGAGTGCGTACTCCATCGAAGAAAAAAAAAGAATAACGGGTGTGGAAACAAAGTTGTTAGTTACGTACGATAGAGTTTTAATCCACTGTCAATGCGCTGCATGACAGCCAAGAGGTAAGTAGTGAAGATGAAAGGATTACTAATAACAACAACAGAAAGCGGTACTGTGAGTGTAGCAGAAAACAAAAACAGGGGAACACGAAAAGGAAAAAAAGCAGCGGAGACTCTTCGCTGCAAATTCAGAGTGTAAAACGAATCAACGGACTGCGCTGTAAAGGGAAATGCAAGAAAGCTCTTTAAATCTGATGAAAGAAGTCAGTTCCCATCGGCTGTTGGAAACCAAAAGACACCGTTTTTTCCTCCTGCTTTTGCTTCTTGGCCGTCGGTGAAGGAGAAAGAAGGGAGAGAAGCAGAAATGAAGAAAGTGCTACTGAAGTGTTGTCATGGCAGAATCATCCACTGCGTTTTCTTTGTATGCCTTGAAGGCTCTGTGCCGACCAAAGCATTGTATTTGCTTTCGGAGAAGTGCACTAAAAACAACACTGGCTTCAAACGCACGTTTATTTTTCAGTGCTCCGTAGCACAGCTTCTTATTTCGTGAGATTAAAACGACGTTTGTTTGGTAAACAGAGCGTGCCGATGAAAAAGGAAAAAGCGAACACAATTTCAAGATAGAAAACAGCAGAGCAAGGAAATACATAGCACTACAAGAAAGGAAAAGTAAAAGAAAAAAAGAACGGGAAGAACAGTATCACAAGCAGAGGAGAACAAAAAAGAGCATTTTGCACACCGATAGTATTTCATTCAGCTGCAACCACCCTCACTCCACCAACAAATTTGGTTGTCCGACGTGAAGGGTGTTTTCATTTAATGTTGTCGCTCGCACTAGATGAAAGTTGATGAAACGAGAACACAGAGCCGTTGCTCTGCCCATGCCCCGCTCCGTGTCCTCCCGCATCGTCCTCCTCCGCCGCGGCTACGGTCACCACGGGCTGCACACGCGGCAGGTACGACGCCACGCCGTAGATGTCATCCACCTGCCGCACCGTCAGCCGATGGCCGAACTCATCGCAGCAGTACCCGTCGACCACTTCTGCAGATGTGTCTGGAGGAGCGTCTGCGTGTGGCACTGGTGCGCGCGCGAATCCTAGCCGCTGACGTATGCGCAGCCACGATAAAGGCCCGTGGGAGGAAGACGAGGTTGCAGCCGAGGCAGCATCAGGATGAGCAGGACCATTTCGATTCGTGTTGAGGTACGGGTTGGGTAGAGTGTTGCCGGCGACGGTCCCTCCCTGACCAGGAAGACCGTACAGTTGCCGCACTGCTTGTGGGGAGAGTGGATTGCGGTCAAGGACACCGAGTGGAATGGGATTGGCCGCAACGGGGATGCTCGTTGGCAGCCGTGGCGGCGATGGCGCGTTGCTCTGCTGACCCACCACCGTGTGCAGTTCTTCCAACGTGTGTGCGTCGAGACGTGGAGGAGCACGGGCAGTGGAAAAGCTGCTACGATGCCGGCCTGCAGCATCGTCGACGTCGTCGCCGGTGTGGAAAGCTCTGTTGACTTCACTCGAATCCATCGGAATGCCGGCTGGCCCACCCCTCGCATGGCGGCTGTGTACCTCAGCATCCACCTCCTCGTCGACGGCTGCCCTCTCTCCTCGATCACGGTCGGTGAGTCGACGTATCGTGGCCGTAAACGAAGGCTCTACGGCTGCTGCTGCTGCTGTGACTGCAACATGCCCATCCGGCACGACCACAAGAGCCGCTTGCCCCAACGGCGGCGTGTCTTCTCTGCGGGCCGCTGCGGTTCCCTGTGAGGCGTACCAGGCGTGCTGCGCCGCGTCGGACGGTGCCACCGCCGAGAGCGGGTAGCGGTACGCACTGACAGTGGCGAGGGCCGCGGCGTACTGCGCGGTGGCGGCGGTTTCGCTGACGCTATTCACCAGCACCGTGGCCGGGAGCACCTGCACCTCCGCCAACGCGTTGTCCTCGGCGACCCGTGCCTGCTGGCAGTACTTGCGCAACTGATAGACGCAGAAGACGACGATGACGCCGATGATGATGACGCAGATGATGGCCCATATCAGATAAAGGATGTTAATCGAAAAGCTGGAGGACATGGGTCATAGGAGTAGAGAGTAAAAAGAAAAGGAGAAGAAAACGATGTACAGTTCCAAAAAAATAAGGAAAAAAAGAAGGCAGCTGTGTTTGTATGCGATACACATACCACCGCGATGGCGTTGCGGAGAGCGTTTTGCAGGGAGAAGAACGAAAAATGTATGGGAAAAGATGGTTTGCAAAACACATAAAACTAAAAATATATTCTACTCTGCGTGCCGTACAGGATGGCGCACGGCTTAATTTGCCTGCGAGGAAGAGAGAAACAAACAAGCAAAGGGAAGGACTACGTGGATACTAATTTGATGGCTGTCAGCAGTGCTTTCATGTACGACGGCCAGCTGACACTCTCTCTTTTTCCAAGGATATACAAGAGGGAGACTGAGTGGATGGGAAGTTGGTGTCACCCAGAACCACCTGAAAGATCAGAGAAGAGGAGAGTGAGAAGAGGGAGAACTCCAGTTGCAGATGGCGAAAAATGACGAGCCACGTAGGACTATCACGCTGCACTAAGTAGCCGATTGCCCTCCACAAGTACCGGCCGAGAACTCTTCTGCAGTAGAGCACTTCTGAAGTGCGCTGTGCCTGCGCTCGAGAGCAACAGTGATAGACAAGTGAAAAAAGATTCTGTGCTGTATAAACACAAGTAGTTCTGATAGAAAAAAAGCTTTCCTTTTTTTCCTTTTTGAAGGCAATAAGTAGTTATTATATCTTTATGCAACAAACAAACGAAGAAAAAAAAGCACAGAGAAGAATAAAGCAAAAAAAAAAGACTTTTTTAACTTTCACAAAATACGTCAGCCGATACCAAAGCACAGCAGCGTTGTACCGGTTTTAGCTGTAGCCACGTGTAATGTGCATGTGAATCGAATTGGAAGAAAAAGAAAAAAAATGTGTACACGGCGCAACAGTTTTGCAAACTGTGCCTTTTTTTTTGTCAAAACACGAAAATACAAAAACAGCATAACTGCTGTCACTTCAGTCCTTCATCTTTCTCGCGCACCGTTCTAATCCAGTTCCTTCCCATTCTTGTATCCGTTGTTTCCGTACTGACTGTCACTGGTGTTGTTGTTGTTGTTGGAGGTAGAGGAGGCTACCGGGTACTGCGGAGGCGGGATGGACGCAGCGCCAGGCGTGGTGGGCGACGGCGAGCCGGCCGACGGCGGACGCTGCGTGTACGGCTGCGGTGGGGGCGGCTGTGATACGTAATCGGCCTCGCCGTACGGCGACACCTCCGCTGGCGGTGCGGCACCGAAGGCACCGTTGTTGTTGTCGTTCACCGCCTGTGCCTCGGGGAAGTAGTTCCCAAAGTTTATGCTCGGGGCTTGTGAGCCCGGTGGTGCTGCGTAGAGCACCGTCGCAGAGAGCCCCTGCCCGCCATTTGCATTTTGTGCAGTTGCTGTGGGGTAATACATGCCATTGCCGCCTCCTCCAACCACACCCACCTGTGGAGGCTGCTGCTGCTGGTAGTACATCTGTCCGTAGCCGCCGTCCTGGGCGGTGTTCGGTGGGTACCCGCCGTTGTTGTTGACGTTGTTTTGCTCTGCAAAGGCGGTGTAGTTCGGCTGGCCAGCGGCAGTTGCTGCCATGCGTCGTCGCCGCATGCGAAGCCCAAGACAGCATGCGATGCAGAGGAAGATCACGACAAAAACAAAAAGGAAGTAAAGGTAGCTGCCGAGCATCTTGACGTTGAGCCAGTGCACAGCGCAACAACAGAAAGGAAACGACGAATGGAAGAAGAAGGCAGCTGTGATTCCCGCTGCGAGGCGTAGAGAAAACACTTGCGTAGAGCTACGTAGCAGACTTCAAAGAAGAGAAAAAAAAAGCAAAGAGAGGAAGAAGAATTAAAGCAAGCAAATGGACACGCAAAAACAACTTAAGAGTTCCTCGGCGAGGCAAGGAAATGAGCACTCGACGGATACTGCCGTTTGTATTGAAAAGTGCAAAGACAGAGAGAGAGAGAGAGAGAGAGAGAGAGAGAGAAAGAAAGGAAGAACGAGAGACAAATGACGAAGGAGTAGAC
>AUXI01000531.1:0-17311 GCA_000482105.1 Crithidia acanthocephali | reverse complement strand
CTGACATGTGAGCGCTCCGACGGCGTCCGTGACGCCTGTGTGGCAGCTGGCGGAGGCGGCGATGTCATTTTCTGCTGCTGCTGCTGCTGTTGCTCGGGCTGCAGCGGGTGGTCTTGCACCGGTGACCGAATCGACGGTGTGTGGGTGACACCACGGTGGCTGCTGGCGTGGCTGTCGGGCTCCTGCTGCAGCCGAGCCCCACCAGCCCCAGGGCCGCTGCGGGCCTGCGACGACGGCGGACGCTGCGAGGTCTCCTGCGCATCCGTCGGGACGCTTGCGTGGTGCTGCTCATCACCGTGGAAAGGCTGCAGCTGCAGGGCACACTGATCAAGGACGTCGTTGATGTCCCGCAGCAGCTCGTTCACCTCCGCCGGGGCGATGTGGATGCACCCCGTGTTGGGCGGCTGCTGCCACTGCGCGAGCTGGGCGTAGATGTTCTCCAGCGCGTTGCGGTGCGACTCGTAAGCGACGATGCTCGTGTCCAGCATCGACTCCAACCAGGCAATCTTCTTCGACTGCTGCTGCTGCTGCTGCTGCGCCGAAGAGGACATTGTGGTGGTCTGTAGAAGCAAAGTGTTTGCTAGGTGAATGACGATGTGTATGACAGCTGTAGGTGCCGTGCTCTCAAGGAGAGAGGAAAGCTACAAAAGAGAAGAAAAAAAAGGAGGTATGAGTGTTCAATGGAAAAGGAAACGACTGGAAGTCACTGACTACTCTGCTGAGCAGAGCGGAGACGACAACGAAGCCATTGAGGAGAGAGAAACAAAGAGAAAGAGAGAAAGGGATGAAAGGGAGGTCACTTTGAGAGAGGGACAGTGAGAGCCCAAGACGCATACCACACCAACGTAAAAGAAGGGTATGACGATTGTCATAGGAACATCACTGAAACTCGTTTTTTTTTTTTGTACAGAAAGTGGGGGAAAAGCAACAACAACAAAACAGCTTTCAGCCTTTTCCTTATCTCGCTAGGGTTTTTTTTTTTGGTACAGTTTCAGTTTAACATCATGAAGTAATACAATCTCTGAAAACGATTCGTTTCGCTGCTTTTTTTTTGTTTGGGAAAACGCTTGCAGTTAAAACCGCTGTTTTCTATTTGTAGAGTCAAGAGAGCAAAAAACAACAGAGAAGTAAAATGACAAAGCACAGGCTTTTGAAAACAAGAAAAAAAAGAAAAATGAAGCATAGATCAACATGAGTCAAACAAATCGTTCAACTTAACAACAAGTGGTTGCATGCAGTGAAAAGGAGAGAGAGAAAAAAAAAAAGAGCAATAAGAGGAGAATTAAACATCGCCAAGCATGATGGTAGCTGTGCCGGTGTGCTCCTCCACTGTACGAGTGTTGTTGCACTTCAGCTGGCAAACAACACTGCGCAAACCACTACATCCAAAAAAGAAAAAAAAGGATTCACTGTAAGAAGACAAGATTTTTTTTTTGTTTTGGTGTGTGTTCATGGAACAGCAAACAGAAATCGTTAAAGCAGTAGGAGAGAGAGAGAAAAAGAAAAAAACAAACAAACAAACAAACAAACAACGATCGTTTCGATGAATAGTACGGCTCGGCCGCAACTATAAAAGGGCTGTAAAAGAGACCCAAGTGCACCGATGCATCCAACAAACAAACAAACAAAAAGACAACAAACAGGATCATTTTCTTATATCAACAACAACAACAACAACAACAACAACAACAGCAGAAAAAATGAGATCTGAGAGGAATCTGTTTATTATAGTGCGTAGAAGCACAAGCAGTGAGTATAAAGAGTAGAAGCAGTATTTAAGTGGCATCTTTAAATCTGCAAAACAACAACAACAACAACAAAAAAAAGAGAACGCGATTATCGTCAAAAACGTAAGAAAACTTCATTGTATAGCTGCTTCCCTTCAGGTGGTCAAACCTGGCACGGGCTACGCGATCGGCACCAACATCTGAGGCCTACAAAGACCATTAAAACACAAAGGCATACTCATTATTCAGGTTCAAAAGAAGCAGACACCCAAACAAACAAACAAACAAACAGAAAAAACCATTTGAAAAGATACTTTCTGACTGTCATGGCGCGAATACAAGAAAGCGGACTACGCTACTATAACAACAGCAACACGAAAACACCAAAAAGCAAAAGAGACCACACATGAAAACGCTGTTGTCGCTCCATCGAGCTAAAGCGACGTACTGAAGCTGAAGTCGCCGTTGCCTGCCAACTCGCGTAAGGCGAGCACAAACCCGATATTCGGGTTCACATCCGACTTCTGCTTCTTCACCGCGTCGAAGGCTTCACGGAAGGTCATGGCCGGCGCCAGGTCCGCACTGAACACACTGTGCGAGCTGGCGATGCTGCTGTTGTCGCAACTCGTGTAGAGCAGGTTGTTCGTATTATTATTATTACTATTGAAATTATTTGTCGACGTGCTGGTCGTGGGTGAAACTCCACCTCTGCACAGCAGCGGCGCTGCGGCTGTCGTGCCATTGTTGTTGGTGTAGGCATAGCTGGGGAAGTCGTTGTAGTGCGACGCAGGGCTCGTGGTACCGCCGCCGCTGCCGCCTTGACTCGTGGAGGCAAAGCGTGGCTGGGCGGAGTGCGCGGTGCCGGTGAGGCGCCGCGATGCCGCCTCCTGGTCCGCCGTCGGCGTCGTCGTCGCTGCCGCGGACGCGTTGCAGACGGAAAACGCGTTGCGCATCGGCACTGCATCGGCCGACGACACACCGTTGCTGCTCGTTTCTTTCCCGTTGTTTCCCGCCACGACCGGACTGTCGTGCACTGCCTGCATCGCGGGTGTTGGGCACCGGCCCGCCCCGCCCTGCACCTGCATCTTCTTTACGTCCGCACGATCCGCATCCGAAAGGTCCGCGGCTTCGAGGTCGCCAGGTGTTTCTTCGTCTCTCTTCACGTCGTCCTCTATCGCCGTCTCCAGCAGCGTGCGGCCCATGCCGAAGCTTCCTCGAGAGCCGCGGTAGGACACAACAGGGGCCGAAGACGAGAGGGGGCGGAGGGCGAGGTGCTGCAACTGCTGTTCTTCTGCCTTGTCTGCGCGACGCTGCGGCGTCAAGCTCGCAAACGTGCCACCGCAGTCGTCATCCTCCACGTCGTCGTTGCTGCTGGGATGGAGGGCAGCGGCGTTGCACGGCAGATCGCCTCCGCAGTCCAGACAACACCCGTGCTCCGCCTCCAGGCCTGACACAGGGAAGGGACGGCTACCACCACCACCACCTCCCCGCTGCTGCTGCTGCAGCTGTTGCTGCTGTTCACCTCGCATGCGTGAGAGGGCCGCCAGGGCGATCTGCTGCTCCTCCTCTTCCTGCTGCTGTTGTTGCTGCTGCTGTCCACTGATGAGGAGGCTGCGCTTCATCTGCTGCTGCAGACGCCGCTCACGCAGCCGCTGCAGGTGGCAGGGGCGGCACACGCGGGAGCAAATCTCCAGCGGGCTGAGCTGCGTAAAGAGGCGCAGCTGCGAGGAGGAGGCGGTGCTGCGTGGGGATGCGACGGCGCTGCCGTGGCTGAGAAACAGCGGCGACGCCACAGGGAGGGCGGTGGAGCGGCGGTGGGCGACGACGGCCGGTGAGACGTACGTGGAAGCCGTGTGCGACGGTGGCGGTGGCACGACGACACCCGTGCCGTTCACGTTGCTGCTGATGCTCAGATTGTTGTTGTACGTGCTGCTGTTGTTCGTGCGCTGCGTGTACCAAGAGGAAAATCCGTTCAGCGGACGACGCGCGCCGAGGGTGGTGCTGACCGGTGTCGCAGCGCCACCACAGCCACTGCCGGTGGGGCTGGAGACGATGGTGTTGAAGCGACTGCTCAGCGACACCGAGCCGTTGCGGAACAACGCCGCGGCCTGCGTGAGCGGGGACCCGAAGCCCGGTGGCGACGCCGCGGCGAAACCGTTGCTGGCGTTGTGGCCTCCGCTGGGCTGCGTGCTCGTCGTCGTCGTCTTCGTGGGGGTCTGTGCACACGGTGTGGCAGGGCAGCCGCTCCCGTCCAACCCAAAGCGGGCCCATCCGCCGGCGTCCTCGATGGTGGTGCGCTCCCGCTCCAGGAAGCGCACAAAGAGCGACGCCGTGTCCTCCAGGTTTGCCAGCGTAAAGCCGTAGAGGATGAGGTAGGCCATGACGAAGGAGGCACTGCGGCTGACACCCATACGGCAGTGCACCAAAATACCGCCGCAGTCGCGCGGGTCAACGACGGTCAAAGGGGCAGCAGCAGCAGCAGCAGCGTTCATCTTTATCGCGGTGCTGCTGCTGCTGCTGTTGGTGTTCAGCACGCCGTTTCCGGCCTTCACAGACGTGCTCGTCAGCGCATCGCCTGCGTTCTGCGGCGTCGTCGAGAGCGACGCACTCACACCAGGAAAAGTCGCCGTGCGGCCTGGCATCGGCGAGGGTGAGCCGGAGGTGCAGAGACTCGCGCTGCCCTCGCTGACACGGCCTCCCCAGGTGTTACCTCCACCTCCAGCCGCCGCCGCCGCCGCCGCCGCTGCTGCACACGGCGATGACGACGGTGTCCGTGGGGTCTCCCGTTTGCCCTCCTTCAGCGACGGCTGCCCGCCTACCGACAGCGGCGGGGAGGCGGGTGATGGTGGGACGGCCCACACGTTCTCCGCCTCGTCCGCCCACGTCCACAACATGCGGTCCTGCAACTCGCCATCGAGCGCGTTGTTGCTGTCGCACTCCACACCACCAGCAGCAGCAGCAGCAGCAGCTGTGAGCGTGGTCGTCGGGCTGGTGGTGCCTACCCCGTCTGTCAACCCCGTGTTCGACGGCGTGTGGCGGTGATGGGTGCACCCACAGGCCACATCTGCCCCACCAGTGCTGCGACAACACGCACAACAATAACCCGTGATGGGTTCGCTCTGGGGCATCGTGCAGGCGTCGTCTCTGTCGTCGAACTCCTTGCTCCGCACCCCGGACCCGGCAGCAGCAGCCGCAGCGCCACCACCACCACCACCACTGCCGAAACGGCTGTGGACGCCGTTTCCCTTGCCTTTTTTCACCCGCTGCTCGTTGATCTGCCGTCGGTGCAGCTGCTCGTGTATGATCTGCGTTACGGGGGTAAAGAACGGCGAGATGGCCTCGTCGGAGTGGTCGCGCAAGGGGCACTGTATGTAGCGCACGTGGTTTGGATTGTTCGCCATCGCGGGTGTCACCGGGCACTCCAGGGAGCAGTTGATGACGAGCGAGATGCCGTGTGCGGCGAGCACCTCCGTGTCCGTCGCGTCGCTGTAGGAGCCGAGGAAGAGCCCGGGAATGATCTCAACCGCGTTGAAGAAGTTCGCGGTGGAGCTGACCTTGTGCATGCCTTTGTTCGCGCAGTTGCTGACCGTCGGCGGCGCCGGGCCAGTCGGCGTGGACTCGTTGCTCGCGGGGTAGCGAGAGGCGTTGTTCACCGATGATAGCACCGGCTGCTGTCTTGACAGCTGCTGCTGCTGTGATGCTGGGGCCTTCTGCATCGTCGGTGCACTCGGTGTGCTGGACGGGGACGGCGTGCCAGAGGCCGACGGGGTGAGAGGTGGTGCAGCAATGGGCATCAGGTGCAGTCCAGCTGCCGCCTTGGCCGCCACGGCGGGTCCGGTGTGGTGCTTCGTGTTGCTCGTTTTGCACCGACGCAACTCATCTTGCACGACAGTGGATGGCGGACGCACTGCTGCCGCCGCTGCTGTTGCTGGACGAGCACCGGTCGTTGATGCGGGCCTGCTGTCCTCGATGCTGCTGTGGTGGCCGTTGCCCGCGGTCTTTTCATTTTGCGCAGCCACCAGCGGCAGCTTCTGCGGTCGCGGAGCTTGACCACTCTTGTCTTTTTCATTGAGTCCGTTGGCGGCTGGTACCTCCTCCTCATCGGAGTCGAGTGTTTGCTCGTGCTGGTGCGGCAGCTGAAGAAAGAGGTTCGTCGGGTGGTGGCGGTGCAGCGACGGCGGGATCGGCGGCATCATCGCCTGACTCGGCGTTGGATTCTGGCCCTCCGGCACATCCCACGTGCCGGCTGTGGTGCTCTGACGACTGCTGCGCGTATCGCCCTCTTCTCCATCTTCCTCATCCCCCACCCCTCCTTCCCCTGACATCGCACCCACCGCCGGACTCGCCGGCGATGCCGGCTCGTTACCTTGCAACTGATGCACGACAACACTGTTGTTGTTATTGCAGGTGAGCGGCGTCAGGGGCACGCTCGGGAAACCACACGAGCTGGCGCAGTAGCCTCGTGTCGTGTAGCTGTTCCCTGCGTGGCTGTCGGAGAAAAGCGACGGCGAGCCGGCCATCGGCGGCGTCCCCTGCGTGCTGCCTGCCGACGTGCTGCCACCAACGCGCTTGCGGAAGTTGCCGAAGCCCACCCGCGACTGCGGCAGGCGCTTGCCGTGGAGGCTGGCGGTGGAGGAGGCGGAGGCGACGGCGGCGTACGTCAGCGGCGTCTCGCTCGACTTGCACGCCGTGAGAGTCGACGGTGAAGGAGTCTTTTCAGGCATTCCGTTCCCCACGGCTGTGCTGCTGCTGCCGTTGCTGTTGTTGTTGTTGTTCGAGCGGACGCCGCAGCTCGGTGTGTTGTGTGCAGACGGGGCTGCCGTGCCGCGGGTGGTGTCACAGCTGCTGAAGGCGCTCGCTGCGGACGACTTGCGTGCCGCATCGACGCTGTCACGACGACTGGGGGGCGTAGTGGTGGTGTTGGTGGTGGTGGGGGTGTGCCGGTTGGCCGATCCCGTCGTCATCACCGCACCGGGCGGGGTAGATGGCGCCGCGCCAGCATCGCCGCAGCCCTCGTGCGTGTTGCCGGCACTGCGCAATCGCCCGTTCTTCTCTGTCGTCGGGAACGCCGTCGAGCCGTGCCCGCTGCCCCGCTGCATCGGCGAGGAGGACGGCGTCGACGCGGCGTCCGCCAGCGACGTCGACGAGACGGAGGGCGAGACGAGGGCGGTCACTGGTGGCGGTCCGAAGTACTTTACATAGCCACCCGGTGTGGCAGGTGACGCGGCGCCTTTTCCACCGTTCGCCCGGGCAGACGAGCGCTGCTGCCTGCTGTGGCCGTGGCGGTGATGCTGCAGCGGCTGGCCGTTGTGCGACGTAGCAGGACAGACACGCGTGCTCGAGGAGCGCGGTGCATCTCCTGCTGTACTCTTCCGACTCGACTTGCCGCCCCGGCAGGCCGACGTCGTCGTGGCCCGCTGCGTCGTGCGCTCTGCGTGTGCGTGATGCGAGCTGACGTGGTCGTCACTGTGCTGGTGCAGAGGTGAAGACGTGAGGTGGCCGTTTCCTCTGTCGCGGCTTCCAGCACTCCTTCCTCCTCCAGCCGCGTCACACGCCGCCTCCCTGTCTTCGTCGTTGTTCTTGTCTAGAGAGCTGTCGAGTGTGCGGTGCGACGCGCTGGTGTCGTCGACGGGGCTGGCCCATGAGGAGGACGGTGACACGCACGGGTACGGCGACGCAGCGGCGTCGTCGTAGTGACCCGTGCCACCGTCCTCCTCACGCAGCTGCAGAATTTGTTTTGATGGTGGCCGTACAAGGCGACGTCGCGACTGGTGGGTGCGCGTCGGCATTCCTTTGCCTTCAAGTGTTTTCTATGCGAGACTGAGAAAAAAAGAAAAAGAAAAATAAACAGACAGCGAAGGCTGTGTTTAAGGAAGAAGAACAAAGAAAGAAAGGTGCTAGCGTACACACCTTTCAGAATAAAAGATTACACAAGCACCTTAAGTGGTGTAACAGAGAAAGCAACCGACGGTCTTCTCGTTTAAATAGAGAGAGTGCGAGAGTAGCTCAATAATATTAGAAGTAAGAAATCATCAAAAGAAAAAAAAAGATAGTACAAAAAAAAAAAGAGAACTACGAAACAAAAAACCAGAAAAACACAATAGAATGTCAACTACGACAATGACAGACCGCTGAGCGAAAAAGAAAAGAAGAGAGGGCTTTCCGTTTTCTTTTTTTTATAAATACCGTCGCTCTGCGTGTGTGCTGCAAGACGAAGGTCTCTTTAGGCTGGGAAATGCCTGAAAGTGCTACTCGGAGCTGTGAGCTTATGCCCTTTTGAGAGGTGATATGAAAACGCAATAAACGAAAAGTGTAGTGACCCAGTAGTCAAACACAGAGTTGCCTTGAGAAAAAGAAGAAAAAAGAAAAGAAAAGAAAAAGCAAAAACTGTTTATTTTAAATTAAAAATACACTACCTGTGTTGTCACACCGCGTTGGTGTTCTGACAGTCTGTAGCACGGGGAAGACAAAAAAAAAATTACAAAAAAAAAGAGAGAGCAGACAGACAGAATCCAGACGCGGCGTGGAAAGGTACGACACACTCCCACACGCAGAGAAAAAAAAAAGTAAGCAGCTGAACTGACACTTGTCAACTGTGTCACTTCGAATAGATTCAAAGATAAATGTATATATAGATAAATAGCTTGGCTTGAAGACGACGCGTGCACAGATGTGTGAGCAAAGCGGTTCTGTCGAGACACACCACACAGCAAAAGAAAAGAAAGGTTACAAAAATCAAACACAGAAAGAAAGAAGAAGAGAATTAATGGTGAGTCACAATTTACCCTGTGTCACACCCGCTTAACAGCTAAGATATCGCTTAGCTTAAAAAGAAAAAAAAAGGAAAAGAATTGAACACCAAATAGGTTGTTTTAAAAAAAAGAGTCTTTGGCCGCCAAACGACTTCTGATGCTGCGCTCTCCAGAGAAGGAGAATGAAGTGAGAAAAGAAGGTGACAAAGAAGGTGACAAAGACCAGGCGTCTCCTTAAGGTGAGAGACGAAGAGAAAACACAGTTTTTGTGTACAAAAAAAAAGGTATTGTGAGAAAAAAGAAAACAAGCTATATAAATAAAAATAAAAGCAGTCAGCAGCAAAGAGGAAAGAAAACAAAGCAAAAGGGGGCTACAGGATGAAGACAGAAATGAGAATAATAATAATAATAATAATAAAAGCGACGGAAGAGATGATAATAGTGTTGTCGCAGAGATGTACTCTTTTAAAATAGACGCTTTCGTCAGTGCAGTAATTCCTTCTCGGAGAAGAAGCAGTTGAGACTTTTCTATGTGGATGTGATTGCAAAAGCTCGACGCGCGTCTCAAATGTGAGAAAGAGAGAGAAAAAGAAAAAAAAAGAGAACGAAAACAAAAACAAAAACAAGTTCACCGCGACAACTGAAGTAAATACTGTCCCTTGGTATACCCTTTGTGTAGCCGACTCGCGTGCTGCCTTGTCTCTTTTACGTGCTTCGACGGGTGACAACAACAAGAACAACAACAACTGAAAGCGACCAAACACGGAAACTGAAAGCACCTAATCAGTCTGGAGCGTATGCAGGGATCAACAATATAGACGAGTATAAACGGACACCAAGGACAAGACACGGACTTTGAAAAGTACAAGCACACGCTCGCAGATTTTCCTTTTTTTTTATCTGAGTAGAGTAAAGCCAGGATGTAAAAGAAGAAGAATGTTCAGTGTGATGAAGCTGGAATAGTCAATCGAACAAGAGAGAGAAATAAACAAACAAACAAGCTATGATCCTAAAAAGTAGAGCAAGTGAAACTAGGCAGTGCGTCGAACAGCGCCTTTGAACTGCAGAGCAAAAGAAAGAAAGAGAGGTGACGTTGATCTCTGACGGTGGAACGAAGAGAAGGGAGAAGGCTGAACGAAAAACAACAACAGCGAAGAGAAAAGAGAAAAATATGGCTTTTTCTCTGAACACTGCTTGTTACGTGTTTTTCCTTTGGATTCGTCCGCTTTCAATTCAATGAGTTTCAAAAAGTACTTCGCGATTCCTAGCACGCAACTCTGATGGAACACACACACACAAAAAAAAAACAGGAAAAAAAGTAAGAAGTGGAAGAAGGAGCGTTTAAAGCTTTTGTTTACTAAGCGCTGTGGTGCGCAGGTGGGAGTAATACCAAAAAAAAAAAAAGAAACGGCGAGGGCAGTAACAGTGATGCGTAAAGGAAAGTTAGTCAGGAGGAAAGACACACACACATACACAGACGAGAGACACACGCAGAAGAGACGGAGAGAAAGAGAGAGAGGAGAAGAAATATGGCTTGAAGCTACGAACACGACTGTGTTTGATCGGGTCACACGCTTGACGCTACGACGTCATCGCCTTATTCATACCATTTTCCTCGAATTCCAGGGGGGGGGGGGGAGAAAAACACTTGGATCTCCACTGAACTAGTAGAGAAACAGAGTGGCACCACCCGTAGAGTTTGAGAAGACACAACCACGCATCTTTCCGTTTTTTTTTTTTGAGATGAAGCGTCCATACTGCCTCCCCTTGACGAAGCACAACGAGCAACGCTGTTTTACCGACTTCAAGGTCTTGAGCTTCTTCTGCTTCTCGACATCTTTGTCCCACTCCTTTCTAGGGAAAACAAAGAGAGGAAAAAAAAGTGAGAGAGGAGTTGTTGTAGCGTGGTGCACCGAACGGTGCAAGTCTTGGGTACGGTACAAGTATTTCCTTCGTTTTTTTTTTGGGATTTGGTAGCATTTATTCGGCATACAGGTGAAAAGTGAAGAGGAGCAATCCATTAGAAAATCAAGATGAAAAAAGAACATTAAAAAAAAATAAAAAACGCCAGTAGCAACAACGACTGAAAACAAAACAGACATCCGAAAAAACAAAATGAAAGGAAAAAAGAAAGGAAAAAAGAACCAAAGAGAAAAGGAAGAGTAACAACACAAAATGCTGGGAAAAAAAGGGTTAGAATTGGTCACTGAAGGAGGCAAAAAAAAAAGAACAGCGTAGGAAAAAACGTAAGGAGCGAAGCAAGAAGAGAGAGCTGAACAATAACAACAACGAACACCAACAAACTGAAAAAAAAAAAAAGACACGACTTAAAATGAAATGACTAATAGTATAACGATTGGAGTTACATATAAGTAAAAAAAAAGAGAAAAGGTTAATTAGGTTACGAGGATCTCCAGCTTCCTCTGTTTTCTTACTCTTTCCTTACGTTTCTTCATTCTCTCGTAGTTCCTTTTCGCCTCGAATTGTTTAGATAATCGTAGTCTGTGCGATGCACAACGGTTCACTTGAGCTCGTTAAACGCACGCAGACAGGCACTGTAGCACACACACGCACACACACATTTACGTATGAGAAGGAACAAAACTGTGTATTTCACTGCTGCGGTCAAAAACGTCCGATGAAGATGCCAAACTGCGCCGAAAACAAACGCAAACGAGCGGTGGGGCATCGAAGAAGATAAAGGAAAAGTTTTGTTTTTTCAGCTGCGCTTCGTAGCACTGCGCGATTTAACTGAGCAATCCTCTAGACCACACCTGCCGAGGTAAAACCACAAGACGAAGGAAAGACAACCTAGATTTAAAAAAAGAAAAAGGAGAATAAAAACAGCCTATGTATGTTACTCGATGCTTAATAGGAACAATAATGGTTCCGCGGCAGGCAGGAGAGAGGGAAGGCGTCAATTGACCATGCAACAGCAACAACAACAGATTTATCTTATCCTTTTGGAAAAGCACTTAGATCAAGTAGAAAAGTTGCCCTATTCTCCCCTTGTGTGTGCGTGTGCGTGTGTGCGTGTGTGTTGCCAAAGAGAAATTGGAAACAGCCATCACAGCTTGATTAAAAGGAAGAGAAAAAAAATAAGCTGTTAACTAGGCTATTGGATCGGTTAAGTGAAAAAGAAGAAGAAGAGAAAGCAGTTTCTAATCACTCCCAACATCTTTTCAAGTCTTTTCTGCAACTACGGAGAACAAAAGGGTTTCGACTGCACAAAAAAACAAGACAAAAAAAAATCTTGTACTGAACGTAGAAGAGTGAAAGAGAGAATGGACCAAACGCAAAAGAACGCAGACCTCACGGAGCGAATGCGCAACGGTGTTTCGTGTGCTTTGGCTCAAAACAACAACAAAACAACAACGAAAGAAAATCATACGTGTGCAAACGTGCACATGCGATGTCAACTCGAAGGCTCCTCCAAAGAAAGAGAAAAAAAAGACCGATTCCTGCGTAGCAGTCACTTCTGATAGGAGTACGAATCTCAGCTGCTTTTTCCCAAGCCTTTGTATCTACTTGGAAAGCAAGCAAACATGTGAAATAACCTACGACCCAAGAAGAGATGATTCAACGGTACGCAAGTGGTGAATTCAGTCAACACCCCGGCAAAGCGAAGAGTGAAATAGTCAGCAAAAACAAAAAACAAGTAGAACATTCTTGTTACCTTAACTGAAAAAAGGGGGAACCAAGAGAAACGACACTCGAAATTTTCAAAAAAGAGGAAAAAAAAGAAAACACAGCCACAACACACGTCAGTTTTTCTTTGTGAGCGTAAGTGCTTACGGTTTGCGTTTTTTTTTTTAGTTATTTTTGGATGAACGCAAACCCATCTTAGCCGCAAATACAATTACTTTCAGGAAAAAGAGAAGAATCATCTAGTTACAAACGGATTAACATAAAGAAAAGAGGAAAGAGACAGCAAGGAAAAAAAAAAATGGCACTGTAAAAGGAAAAAAAAAAAGAAGGAAAAGAGTGACAAGAGAATCAGAGAACAAGTTGGGAACTTGGATACAAAAAAAAAAAAGGACGGCCATCTTTTGGTGTTGTTATAGAAGTCACAAAGATGACACGTCTAAACCGTGGCAAGCGCCTTCACTGCAACAATCGGGTAGCAAATCAAGCCCACTACACTGGCGCTGCAAAACAAACAAACAAAAACAACAACAACAGCAAAAAAAAAAAACAAGTCGTACGACCCCGATAAACAACAACAACAACAGCAAGAGAGATTAGTAGTCCTTGTAGCTATCCGGCTTTGAGCGTTTCTTCCCCAGCGAGTGCTGCGCCGCGTAGGCCGATCGACGGTGCACCGGTGGCTGATGTGCTGTCTGCGGTGATCGCCGTGGCACGTGCGTCATTGCCGGCTGCTGCTGTTCCCCCTCATGTCCACTCCCGATCGCCTTCCCGATCGGCCGCGCAGGGAACGTGTGGTTGGACGCCGCGGTTCCGTGCGCCGCAGTCGTCGCAGCGCTGCTCGTGTTCGCATAAACATGATGATGACTATTGTTGTTGTTGGTGTGGCTGCTGCTCTCTGCAGGGTCTACGTGGTGCACCACCTTGTCGCTGTCAGCGTTGTAGAGCACCGCGCTACTGCCACGCTTCATGGCAGCCAACACCGCCTCCATGCCGCTGCTGGGCTGAGCCGTCGTCGCGCTGCTGCTATTGTTGTTGCTGTTATTGTTGTTCACGGACGGGTTCGATGGGTAGCTGTTGAAGCGTGCGGAGGGGTTCACGCAGGCAGGACTGGTGAAGGACGAGCTCGAGGAGCATGGGTCATTTCTATCCGACGGCGACACCACCTGCGCTGCCGCGGCAGCTGCAGCCCGCGCACTCGCAGATGAGGAGGTGGTGTCCGTGACGGCGAGTGCGTTGTTGCTGTTGTTGTTGTTGTTGTTGTTGTTGTTCGGCCGCACCGGCGAGGCGTCGGTGGAGGACGAGGAGGCCTCCGGACCCGCAGACGCCGTCGATGTCGTCTGCTGCTGCTGCTGCTGCTTGCGCACACGGCTGCTCACGTAGTAGTACGGTTGTGCGTTGACATTAATGCCGCTGCCCGGAGTAGTCGAGGAGATCGGGGACGCGGCGCGTGCGGTCGTGCCCGCAAGGGACGGCTGCTGCTGCTGCTGCGGTGGAAAGAGCGCTGCGGTGTGGCTGCGCCGGGTGGCACTGTCACTGTTCTGCCCCTTGCCGTCCCCTCCAAAGGCGGAGGTGGTGGCAGCGGTGGCCGCTGACGTGACTCGGTTCGTGATGTCAAACGTGGCCGAGGACGGCCGCTGCTGCTGCGGCTGAGAAGATCGGTCAGCTGCGGTGTGGTAGCGCACCGCACCGCCACTGCCACTCGCCCCAGCCGCAGACACCATCGGCGCACTCGCGACGCGGTGGCTCGCACCAACGCCGTACTGATACACCGACGCACCTGCAGACGCCAACGACTGCTGTTGCTGCTGATTTACGGTGGAAGGAGAGGCGTGACGGTACGTGGCGGCACTGCCCGCGGCTGCGGTGTTGGCCGGCGAAGACGAGGAGGAGGAGGAGCCGAAGTAACCACCCGTCACTACGTTCGCAAAGTTGATGAAGTTGCTGTACCGCGGGTTGCCTTCCGACGGCTGCTGTTGCTGCTGCTGACTCACGTAGCCGCCACTGCTGCTGTGATAAGAGATGGAGTCTGTCTGCGGCCACGCGGACTGATAGGGCGGCTCTGCGGACCACGCAGAGCCGGCTGCATTGCCCATCCCGTTGGCGTTGCCGCTGCTCGCGGGGAGGGTGGCGGTGGACGTGGCACGCTTCTGCACGGACAGCGGGGACAGCCATGCGCTCGCCGAGTTCTCGCGCTGCAGCCGAGCCGCGGCCTCCTCATCCTCGCGGTAGTACTCAGCCCACCGCGCCCCCTCCACCTGCCACGCCTCAGCGGAGGCCTGCGCGTTGGACTCCTTCTTTGCAAACACGTGCTGCTGCAGCTGCGCCATCCACGGCTCCACCAGCGTGTGCCACTGGTGCAGCCGGTAGGCACCACGCAGCGTCTTGCGCTGCTGCACCTCCAGTCCATTGCTGTTGCTGTTGAGCACCGCCGTGGTGAAGGGGGAGGGGTTGACGGTGCTGACCTTCGCCGCGGGGGCAGCGGCTGCCCCACTGGACGTGGCCCCCAGTCCTTGCTGCAGCTTCGCCATGGCCTCTTCGACTTCATCGTCGTCCTCGTCCGGCACGTACGCCGCCACCTTCTCGGGGAACGCGGCCGCGAACGCAGCCAGCTGCTCCGCCGTCGGGTCCACGTCGATCGCCAGCTCCTCCAGCAAGCCCAGCAGCGCCGCGTACTCCTCCTCGTGCACCTGCGTCTCCCAGTCCAGCTTGCTCAGAAAGAGCACCTCCAGCTTGTTCATCTCACGTCCACTGATGCCGCCGATGCGGCCGTAGTACACGTTGCTGTAGTACACGTCATCCCGCAGCTTAATCCCGAGCACGACGCTCGTAATCAACAAGCGGTGGGCGTTGTAGATGGTGATGGGGTGTCCGCTGTGGAAGACGTACTTGAGTAGCAGCAAATACGCACAGAGCAGGGCCTCGCCGCTGCAGGCGCAGTACCGCACCAGGCGCTGCACGTACATCGTGACCGACATGGGCGGGATGCAGTGCGAGTGAAAATCACTGGACGGGATGGGCTCCCCTTTATGCAGCTTGCACAGCATGCGCATCATGAAGGACATGGCCATGAAGGCATAGCGAGTCTCGGTGAGCTGAATGCTGGGCCGTGCCGGCGGTGGTCGGAACGTCTCCCGCTCACGTTGCTGTTGCTGCTGCTGTTGTTGTTGTTGCTGTTCTTGATGCTGCGGCTTTACCTCCGGTGGCGTCGCGCAGCTCGGCTGGCTCTCGCTCCCTTGCCGCCCCGTCTCCGGTCGCATGCCCACGCTGCTCGAGCCTTGCGTGTACGGGCTGTACTCCGACTTGTACTGCCGCTGTGCTGCTGCTGCTGCTGGGCCAGCGGTGGCGTGTTGAAGCGCGTCGGGTCGTATGGAATACCCGCGGTGATGCTGTCGTTGCTGTGCCGCCCACCGAACCCGCTCAGCAGGCTGGCGGCGCTGCTGCTGCTGTGCAGCAACCGTGATTTGCGCCGACTCTCCTTGTCCTTCGCCGGCTGCCCGTGCGCGGCCCGTCGCGACGTCGTCGAGGTGCGTCGCTCGCCCGGTCGCGTGCTGGCGTCGTGCGCGGCCTGCGCCTCCTCCTCCTCCTCCACTGCAGCTGCGTCAACAGCGCCGTTGCTGCGCTGCGTGCTCTTGCCGGCGTTGCCGTTCTCGGCGTCGTCGTCGGCGGCGGCGCGGCGGCTGCGGTGGTGGCGGCGGACGGACTCGGCGCGACGATCATCGTTGGCGTCTTCGGCCTCCTCGTTCTCGTCCGCCGCCGGAGATGCGTGTTGTTGTTCTGCTTGTTGCTGCTGCTGCTGCTGCTGCTGCTGCAGAGATCGGTTTTGGTGCAGCACCGCGTAGCTCAGATCCTCCATCGAGTCCTCCACGCCGGTGGCAAAACGCTTCGGCGGCGGCTCCGTCGGCGTCGCGTCTGGCGCGACTGCGTGGGTGGCGCTGTGGCTGCCAGCCGGCATCGTCGGGACGCCGTTCACACTCCCACCGCCGCTGCCCGCCGCCGACACCATCGTGGCGGTCACGTTAAAGTGTGACGTGCTCCCATTGCGTTGTTTGGCTTCATCATCGTTGTTGTGGCTGTTGCTGTCGTCGTCGCTGCGTCCTGCGTGGCGACGTTCATGAACGTGGTGCTGCAGGTGCCGGCTCTGCTGCTGCTCCTTCTCTCTGTCCGCGTCTTCCTCGGACCCGGCGTGGTGTTGCAGGCTTTTTAACACAGCGCGGTCGACTTCGCCTTCGTAGTCCACCGCGTCGTGCACGCGCGCCACCGACCCGTGCGTGTTGTGGCCGCTGCTGCCACCACTGGCGCTCGCCGGCACCGGGGAGACGGTGTTTGACACCGCCATCGGCGTGTTGTGCTGCGTGGAGGAGGAGTCCGCGAAGGTGGTGGGGTCGGGAATGTGCATCGGACGTGCGGCTGCGTCGTCTACGCTGGACTGCGGTGGTTGCGGTTGCAGGTCGCGCTGACCTTGCTGAGGAGCTCGGGGACGCTTCGTGGACGGCGTGCTGCGGGAATTGAAGTGTGCAACGGCGGCCGCGGCTGCAGGCGATGTTGTCGTGATCGCAACGTGCGCCGAGGTCGAGGTCAGGTCGGCGATGCGACTTCTTTCCTCCTCGTCTTCCTCTGCAATTTCGTGATGCGGGCTGCTGCGGCTGCTGGAGCGTGAGTCGAGCGAGGGCCGGTGGTGCGTGGAGGAGTTTGCTTCCGCCACCACACGCTGTGCTTTGGCGAGACGGCGCTGCTGCTGGTGGGACGAGGCGCCGGAGAGTGGGGTGGACTGCTCCGAGCTGCCGGTGACGCTCGCACACGTGTTCGTGTGAGTGGTGGACGTCGCCGTGGTGGTGGTGGTGTTGCCTAACGTGGTCAGGTTTGACGCACTGCCACCAAAGGTGCTGAGAGAGAGGGATTTGGTGAACCGCGCAGAGTTCTCCTTCTCACCTTGCTGCTGCTGCTGTTGTTGTTGTTGCTGCTGCTCGTCTACGGAGTGTTGATACGCTGTGCTGTTCTCGTTTCCGTGCGTGTTCCCGTGCGGACTGCTATTCCTGTTGTTGCTACTAGGGTTGTCTTTTACAAAATCACTGACGACTGCGTCAGAGAGCGAAACGGCCGCGCCGGCACAGCTGCCACCGTGACTGTAGTCGCTTGTATTACTACCACCACCACCACCACTGCTGCTGATGACGGTGAGCGAGG
>AUXI01000530.1:0-17336 GCA_000482105.1 Crithidia acanthocephali | reverse complement strand
TTTTCTCTTCTTCTATTCACACTCGCACACAAACGATACATAAACGGTCCATCNGAAAAAAAATAGGCCGTTAACGCCATTCGCGCCTGCGTCGCCGGCTCTGGCTACGGTGCCTTCAGCGAGCCCGCCGTCATCGATCGCCTGCTGGCCCTCGTCGGCAAGCCAAAGAGCGCCACCGTCTACGTGGCGTACATCGGCACCGCGACGTACGACTTACCGGAGGGGGAGACGATGCAGACGTCGTTGCTCGCGCAGCGCGGCTGCAGTGTGCGGCCGATCCGTGTCGCCGACCCGTCCGCGAGCGTCGTGAGCGACGACGACGCCGCCTTCCTGCGGAACCGCGCCGATGTGGTGCTCGTGTCTGGCGGCAACACCCTCTACGCGGTGCGGCGGTGGGAGGAGACGGGGCTGGACCGGCTGCTGCGGGATGCGGCGGCGCGGCAGGTGGTGCTTGCGGGTGGCAGTGCCGGTGCAATTTGCTGGTTCACCGCGGGACATAGCGACTCGGCGGACCCGGCGACGTACCTGCAGCCCTCCCTCACCCGTGCCACCATCGACGCCGGTCTGCTCCTGCCGGCGGATGTGGAGAAGGAAAAGGCGAAGCTGGCCGGCCTCAGCACGTCGTGGTCGTACATCCGCGTTCACGGCCTCGACGTCCTGCCTGGGCTGCTGTGCCCACACTTCGACGTGACGCAGGGCAACGGTGTGCGGCGCGAGGAGGACTTCACGAAGATGCTGAAGCGGCACCCGACGGAGCGTGGCATCGGCATGGACCACTGGTCGGTACTGGTGCTGCGCGGCGACGGCCACTACGAGGTGATGGCGGTGCCGGGCAAGGCGCGCACGGTCACGCCAGGCGACATTACCGTCACCGCCGCGGTGCCGGGGGTGTTCACGCTGGACGTCGTGGACGGCACGGTGCGGCGGGCGCGTGCACCGGTGGAAGGGAACGTGTCAGACCTGCTTCGCAGCCCGACAGGGCCGGTGGTGCCGGACCCGTTTGAGCGCTTCCACGCGATGGAGAACCCAACCCCGTCTTCGGGCTCCCTGCTGCGCCGTTGACGGTGACGGTGAAGGAGAGAAAAATCGCTTTTTTTTAGATTTGATCAGACGCACGTGGTGCTTCACCACTTAAACCAAGTTGAAGTTCGAAGGCCACCAGCGGCTAGGGCCAAGCAACGAAGTAGGAAATGCACACCGCTTTTGGACAATATATACTATGTGGACATGCCTCTCATCTCCCCATTCCCCTTTCCTGTGCGGTGCTCATGAATTTCGGAGTAGAAGTTCAGATGTGTGGGAGCGCAGCCCAGAAGAAGCAGGACATGTTTTTCACGTCGAAGTAAATCGCTGTCACACTCGTTTCCACCCTCGTCCCTTTTTGTTGTTGTTCTCTCGTGGCTTCTGTGTGACTGTCTCCTTGATTGGCATGGAGGGAATACAAGAACTCCCTTTTCTTTTTTTTCGGTGTTGCATCGCTGCCACTTGTGGCTTGTGTGTGTGTGTCCACCTTAAATACGTTACATGTGCGATTTGTGAGCATCTCCCCGTCACTTCGACTCGTACCGCGAGGTAAATAACTTTTTTTTTTACTGTCCTCCTCGCACCCTGACGTTTTCTGACGAATGCCACCGAAACTGTCCGCAAAAGAGGCGGAGGCAGAGACAGGGGCAGAGTCTCTCTCCCACTCCACCCCCACGCCACCCACCCTTCGCTATCGTCACGGCAAAAGAAGTGATGCGTCGGACAGCAGGCCATCCGCTGCCACACCGACCACCGTTGCACCGTCAGCCGCCACGACGACAACAACACCCTCCAAGCACGCCGGCAGCAACGCTGTGTTGAAGAACGTGTGCTTCTGTGTTATCTTTGTCGTCGTCTCCTTTTGCCTTCTCGCCCTCGCCTTTCTCGGCCTTCAGGTGGTGGCGGTGGACGAGATGGACCTCCGCCGCACCGCGGCCCGCATGGAGCTCGCCGGGCGAGGGGAGGAGTGGTTTCCGGTGTGGATGGGCAACTTTGTGGTCCACTCGCTGACGGCGATGCATGCAGAGGTGTCCACCGAGTCGAGAGCTGGTAGCAGCGGCAGTGCTGGAGGAGGTGGCACACCGACCGGTCACAGGAGTGGTGGGCCCCCGCCACCACCCCCGCCTCCTCGCGTCTCGGTGTCCAGGCCTGCACCGAGGACAAACGCATCGGACACGTCCGCGGCGCCGTCGCCCTCCCCCGCTGCCGCGTCTTCGCCACCGCAGGGCCTGCGGTGCTACACGCTGGAGAGCTACAGCGAGATGTTCTTGCAGGCGCCACGCAAGACGGCGAAAACGGCGCACCTCTTCAGTTGTGGCACCCGCGTCCACGACTTGCGCACCGAAGACCGCGCTGACGTGCTGGCGGCCTGCAAGGAGCACACCCTCTCCGCCATAACTCCCACAGGCGTGTCGGGTGGTAGCAAGACGCACAGCGCCAGTCGCTTCCCCACGCTGCGTGTGGTGCTCACGGCGTCCGAGGAGAAGCGGCACCGCGACATCCAGCCGGTGAACACCGTCATGCAGCGCATTCCGCTGCTGCGCGTCAACGACGACTACTGCGACTGCCTCGATGGCACGGACGAGCTGCTGACAAATGCGTGCTCAATGTCGGGTCCCCTCGCCCCTGCCGCCGGGTCGCGGTGGAAGTCGTACCTCGTCTCTAACCAGGCCATCCACCTCTACGACACGCCAGACTCGCTGGAGCAGGCGGACATGGAGGCCCGTGGCACGCCGGGCACGCACCGCAAGCGTGGCGACGTCGGCGACCGCCTCTACGTCTCCCAAGGCCCGGTGCTCCCCTTTGTATGTGTTTGCGGTGGCAGTGTGCGTCAGTTGCTGGCCCCGTCACTGGTGGGGGACGGCGTGGTGGACTGCTGTGAGGCGGAGGATGAGGCGGCCATGCCGTACAGCCCCTTTGCCGCTCCGCCTCTCTTCTCACACAACACCCCACCAGTCGAGGAAGCGTATGCGAAACACGTGGCTGCAGAAAAGGCCCGGGTGCTGCGGTTGTGGAAGCAGCGGCAGGCGGCGGTGGCGACGCAGCTGGTCACCACGGCGAGCTACGCCGACCCTCTCTTTCCGTTCCTCACCTCCGCCCGTGCCCTGCTCGTGGAGAGGGGCTACTATTCCCTCTTTTCCGCAGAGGCGGTGCGACAGGCACGCGTGGCGGCGGCGACAGCGCTGCGTGACCTGTACACCCGCGGCCACACGACACAGCGTCTGCGGGTGCAGAAAGGGTGGGAGCGGCTGGGCCAGGGCCTCACCGAGAACCGCACACAGCTGCAGATGGAGGTGGCCAACGTGACGCAGCAGCTGGAAGAGCTGGAGCGCTTCGTGCACGCCAAGTGGAGGAGCACCGGACCAACAACCCGATAGAGGCGGGGGTGCCGATGGAGATGCTGCAGCAACACGACCGGCTCGCCCACGTCCACCAAGGGATGCAGATGGAGCTGCAGCACCTCGTCATGACGAACCTGCATCACGCCTACGGAGACCACTACGAGTACTACCCGCTGGTCCGTCGGATTCTGCCCATCCTGGACGAGAGAGTCACCGACAGCGCCACCCCGGCTGACCTTTACAGCGGCATTGCGCAGGATCGGGCACGGCGGCACGTGACGCCGTCGCAGCTGGAGCAGCTGGCCATGGCATCTCGACATGGCGGGGACGTGATGGGTTTACTCCACATCGACAACATCAGCGCCAGCCACCACGGCATTGAGCTGATGCGCCACACGATGGTGGCCCAGCGCTTCGGCAGTGCTGAGGCACCGTACGTGGCGCGGCAACTCGGCCTCGTCCCGCGTGGGTTGAACGACCGGCCTTTCGATCCGCACGTCTTCGACAACATCAGCGACCCTTTTCTCAAAGCCCCTGTCCTGCCCATCGGTGCCTGGCAGCCGTACCACACAGAGCGCAGTGGCCGTGCCATGCAGCTCGCTGACCCCGCCGGTGACGTGCACCTGCCGCGCCGTGCCTGTGTAAAACCGACCTCGCCGCTCTACCGCGGTGGCGGGCGGCTGCAGTACCCGACGCGGCACCCCGAGCCACCGCGCAGCGTCACCCTCGCCGACGAGGAGCAGGAGAAGAAGTCGCTCAAGGACAAACTGAAGGCCGCGGCGGACGGCGCGGCGTCGACGGCGAAGAGAATCGAGATCCCGCACCACTTCCACCTGCCCTCCGTCTTTGCGGTGGACCGGTACATGGGTCCGGTGCGGTGTGACCCGGACCCGCTCTCCGCCGAGTCGTCGCACCGGCACAGTCTGGCGGACGACGGAGATCCCCACGCAGCCGCAAGTCAGCAGCAGCAGATGGACCGCACGGTGCAGACGTACACGACGTTCCTCTGTGACACAAAGGACCGCGTGCTGTTCTGGGGCCGCAACGGAAAGTGCACGCAGGAGGTGATCATCGGCACACCGAGCGCGTGTACGGCGTGGGCGGTGAAGGTTGCCCGAGACGCCTTGAAGGAATTGACCCCGCAGGCAACCGTCAAGAGTCGCGACGACGCGTCCGTGAAGGAGACGGATGGGTTGGTGGACGCGTAGATGACACGAGAGTGCGGTGTGGCTTTGTCTTGTGCTTGCCTGTGAGGTGTGCGCAGCCTCCAAGGAGTGCGTCTCTCCGATACTGGTTGCACCACTTCTCTCATCGTCCTTTGTTTTTGTTGATGTTGTTGTTTTGTTTTCGTATTCGTATGTAATATTTCCACGCCACGGTAATTGGCGTTACGGTAGAACAGCAACGTTCGCCTTCTTTGCCTCCATTTTCCAAACAACCAAAAAAAAAACCTCTGCAAAAGGACTCTTTGCTCCGAAGCAGAACACCGTCGTACGGTGTCTTCTGGCATTTTTCGTATTTAGCTCCATCCTCTCTCTCTCCGATGTGTTCAATAAGCTAGTAGGGACCCATGTTTGACGCATGTCGATCTTCCCATATCAACGCCTTCTCGCTCACTCCGCTTGGTTTTTGTTCCGCCATTCAGCACGTGCGTGCAACGTAGTCCTTTGGGCCTTTCTTTGCCCGTCTCTCCTTCTTTTTTTTCTTTTTCATTTGTGAGTTTGCTACTACGGTATCATCCGTATGCGACACCAGGTGCCTCGCACGTCGATTGGCGGGGACGGCTCCCCGTCCACTCCCCTCATGCCGACCCGCAGCTCCGGCACACACCACCTGCGACGCCGCGTGGACGCGCACGCCCTGCACCACCATTTCACCGACGTCAGCGCTGCTGCCGCCCTCTCGCCGCTGCTCAAGTCCAAGTACAAGACCAACTCGACCGCCAGCCGCGCCACCTTCGGCTCCGGCGGCGCCGGTGCGATGGTGGCCCACCCAGCTCTCCTTCCCCACGATGAAAAGAAGAAGGAGGACGGCGGTGACAGGGAGGAGAAGCTTGCCCAGTTGCAGCAGCCAGACCCAGGTCTCGAGGCGGCCGACCACACGCCGACGGTACGACGCATGCGGGCACAGTACACGACGGCACCAGGAGGCGGCCCGCGGCCCATCCCGGCGGCCCTCCGCACCGGCGCGGACGCCGTGGCCGCCGCCGCTGCCGCCGACACCTTCTACACGGCGCCGTTTCTGCAGCTCGCCTGCCGTGGGGCGACCGAGCGCGAGGTGGCGGCGCGGCTGCGCGGGTGCGTCAAGAAAATGACCTCAAAGCTGCACTCAGTGCGTGTGGAAGGGCTGAAGGAGGCCACGGCGCAGCTGCTGCAGTGGGCGACGCAGGCCTCCGTCGAGTCGGCAGAGCGGCGGCGCGAGCAGCAGCAGCAGCAGCATCACATCGACACCATCTACCAGCAGTACGGGAGCAGCAATGGTGTTGCGCCTGGCAGTGGTGGCTACATGGGCAGTTCCCCTGCTTCATCGCTCATCCCCGGTGCGTTGATACTGCCGCCGTACGATGCGGTGCGGGTGGAGGTCCTCGGGACCTCCTCGTCCCCCGCTGCTGCCAACGGCGGCGGCGGAGGCCAGCACTACAGCAGCCGCTTCTCCACCCTGCCCTCTCCCTGTGGCGGTGGTGTGGGAAAGTCGGAGGACGCACTTCTCGCTCGTGCCGCCAACGTCGCACGCAGCCCCTCGTGGGACCTCGTCCAGCAGGCCCTCGAAGGCGTCGACTACACCAGCTCCATCTTCAACGCCATTCTCGTCCCGCGACTCGAAGTGCGCAACGCGATGAGCACCGGCATGCCCATCAGCATTCAGCTGTCAAGCGAGATGGCGCTGCAGTGGACGACGCTGCCCACCCCACGCAACCCGATAGCAGTGAACAACAACAATAATGCAGCTGCGGCACCGCAGCGCAACAACGACCTCCTCCAGAACGCCACTGCCGTCACCTTCGAGGAGCAGGAGCTGGCCCTGCGCTACATCCAGGGTGCCTGCCTCACCCTCTACTACCAGCGCCGCTGCTGCTCTGAAGGGTGCCTCATCTACTACGCAGCGGAGGTGTTCCAGTGCATGCGCAGCCACGCCGAGGCCCTCTTCACGTGGCAGCGTCGCGAACAAGAGGACCCGCGGCAGCCGCAGAGCCCACTGACGGCGGATGCGCGTCAGGACGGCGGTGGCCGTCGATCGACAGCAGCAGCAGCAGCAGCATCGAGTCCGGCAGCGGAGCGGGCCGCCGCGCTGCGGGAGTCGACCGGCCGCCCACAAGTCGCCATCGACGCAGCGCTCATCCGAGTCGTCGTGGCCCTCGTGGAGGCGGTGGAGGCGGCCTGTCACTACAACCCCTCCTGCCTGCGTCGCCTCGTGCAGACGGGCTGCGTGACGGCGATGCTGAACCTCGCCTACTGCCCTTTCATGCCCACGCCAATCCGCTCCAGCGTCCTCAGCGCCATCAGCGTTCTGCTGCAGGAGGTCAGCCCGCTGCGGCGCTACGTGGCGGCCGCCAGCAAGCCAGGCGAGAACGGCGGCGCAGCAGCGGCGGCACCGGCAACAGCAGCAGCAGCAGCAGCAGCAGCAGCGGCGGAGCGGCAGACCGATCCGCTGCTGCAGCGCATGGTGGAGAACGCAATGCACGACAACCCGATCGGGCACAACGGAAAGCAGATCCCGTACTCCACCGACCGCGGCAGTGCCTCGAAGTTCGACTCGGCGGTGCGGGACTGGTTCTTCGCGAATGGCCTCGGCAACGTCATCCCATCCGTTGCCCAGCTGCAGGACCTTCGCTCCACCTTCCAGTCCACTTCCTTCATGATCCCGCAGGGAATGGGCACTGGAGGTAGTATGGGTGCCGGTGCTGGTGGCGGCCAAGGCGGCGGTGCGGCTGCTGCTGCTGCTGGTGGAGTAGGTGGCGCTGTCAATGGTGCCTCCAACCCAGCGGCGACAAACCTGTCCTTTGCGTCGATGCTCGTCTCGGGTGTTCCGTCGCTGCACGGCCAGTTGACGGGGCGGACGTACGGCGGTGCCGCAGTGGCTGGCGGGCCCGCTGGCAACACCGCCGGCGGTGGTGGCGCGGCGGCGGTGGCGGCGGCGACGCACGCCAACATGCAACGGGAGGGCGAGCTGTACCGCAAACGGGTGGGGCGGCTGCTGGAGTGCATGGATGGTCGTGAACTGCGCTAGGTGGTGCTGGAAGAGTCGTGCTACACCCACACTCGGGGACAACGTGGGAAAGCGTTTTTGTTTCCCTTCCCTTCAGCTTTCCTTTCCTTTTGCTTCCCCAAAGACAAAACACTTTATTGTTGGTTTTTCTCTCCCTTTAGAAAGAGGAGAACGATAGGTTTTCTTCCCCGCAGCGGCAAAGACACGGAGGTGCTTGCCATTTTCGAACGGCGGAAAGCGAAGAGCGCCGAAACAACACGTTGCGCAGCGTTGCGTGATGAAGTATTTGAACGTATTTACTGCATTTCTCCTTTGCTCCTCAATTCGTCCCTTTTTTTCATCCTCTCGCCTTCTTCTTTCGTCTCGCTGCACATTATATGTTGCTGTTCTCTCTTCCTCTCTCTTTCTCTCTTGCCTGTTTTTGTCTGTGTGTGAAACTCGTAGTGGAAGCTTTCGTTCGAGGTTGTCCTTGTCGCGCAGTCGTTAGAACTGTCAAGACTCGCACAACTGATAGAGAGAGGCGAAAAGGGCAAAACGCACTGTGTCCTTGCAGAGCTACACTGGTTGTTTTCTTTTCTTTTTCTTTTTCATTGCACTCTACCTTCACACCAGTGCACCCGTTGTTGCATCGTATCAATACTCCAAACTCTCAAATACATCCCTTGCGCTTTTTTTTTCCATACGTCTCTCGTTTGTTCTGTCGCTTGCTCTCTTGGCAAGCGCTTCCATTGAAGCAGGCGTGTAGCCTTCATTAGACATCTTTTTGTTGTTGTTTCTTCTCGTACTCTTGTCAGAGACGCTCGGGGTACGCTGACTGCTTCCTTCACTGAGTCTTTTTCTTTTCTTTTTCCTTTATTTGCATTGCTTCGCGAAGGAGGCTCGTTTCACCGCCTCCCCAGTGTGTCTGCTCTCCCGCCATTTGTTGTTGTTGTTGGTTTGCAAAAGTTCTTGTCATCTTTTTTTTGCTATTTTTCTTAAAATACAAAATACACACAGACACAGACACACAAGGCAATGAGCGGCTTCAACACGTCCGCCGTGGACGCCGCCGTGGTGTGTTTACGCGTTATGCGGCGTCTTCTCCAAGACGAGGAGGTGACACTCGCACAGCTGAGCTACCTGATCGAGAACATCCACGACCCGCTCGCCCAAGCCTGTCTGCCGCCCAGCCAGCGGCCCATCCTGCACTCCCTCGCGCCGGCGAGTCCGCAGTCGAATGGCCGCGCCGGCTCCGTCACACGCCAGTACTGCGCGAACGCCTCGGCCCGCACCCTCGCCCCGTCCACCGAAGGGGATAGGAAACACCCAGTGCTGCGTCAGTCCCCTAAGCCGGCGGTGATCGCATCGCAGGGGGTGGCCAGAGCGGCACACGCAGCCGCACCAGCCACCTCCAAGCACAGTCCCAACCCGATGGCTCGCAAGACCACCGCAAAGCCACCAGCCCCTCAGCTTCCCCTCACCTTCAGCCAGTACTGGGATCTTTTTGCGAACCTGCCCACCCTCTACGCCGTGCAGCTGACGCTGGTGCAGCAACTCGAGGGTATCATCCAACGCCTACTGATCATGGTGGATGAGCTGCAGCCGCCACGTGAGACCGTCGCCGACGGCATCGCGCCGCTGTCGGACGACAACAACACAAACAGCCCGGGCCTCCCCCACAACGCAGCCGCTTCCGCTTTGGCCTCACCCGACGCACACGCGGCTCCCGCCGGCTCCGCTACGCACAGCAGCACCCGCAAGCACGTCTCCGCGCTGCGCTTCCCTACCCCAGGCTCCGCCCCCGGCACCCGCGGCGTCTGCGGCGAGATCGGCGTCATGGTGAACGAGTTCTTTGGGTCGGAGCTGATGCGGCACTACATGGCAGAGCACATGATGTACACGGTGAAGTACACCCAACGCGCCGCTCCGCAGCTGCTGCGGCTGTCGCGGGTGTGGCGTTGGACCGGTGGCGCGGCTTCTGCCACGGGTGCCGGCGTCTCCGCTGCCGCCCTCGCGAGTCTGTCTGAGGCTGACCGTGCGCTGCTGCTGCAGTACGGCCTCTTCCTCGACTTTCTCTGGCGCTCCTTCGGACGAGACGGCGTCCCGCAGGACAGCCGCGTGTGCGTGCCGCCGTCGTTGGAGGCGCACAGCGCCACCGCGGCGGCGGCAACGCCGACAGAGACGGCCAACGCGGCCCCCACGTCGGACACCGCGGGGGCCGCCAGCGGAGGCGTAGGAGTCAGCGGCAACGCCAACACAAACAACAACAACAACAACAACAACGGACAGCGACGCACGCGTGCTGCTGCTGGTGGCAGCGGCGGCTCAGCCCTGCCGCCGATCCCCGCCATGTGGGAAGGCTTTCGCACGATCCTTCACCTCCTCGCCACCCCGCTCGGTGGGCTGCGCCGCTACTCTCACGTCGCCCGCTGCCTCATCGAAAGCGGGGCACTGCAGCCGAAGGACCGCGACCGGCTGCAGGAATCCTTCATCGACGTCGTCGCCCTGCGCATGAGCGAGGAGACGAACCTCGTGATGGAGGAGCTGTGGACGCACGACGTGGCGGGGATCATGGCGTTGATGGACATGCCGGGCAGCCGCGCCGCAGCAGAGAAGGCGGGACTGCAGGCGAGCCCGCGGCGTACCGGCACCGGCGGCGTCGGGGCGGCCGGCGTAGGCGGAGCCGGGCTGCACAACGGCCACACCCTCGCGCAGGACATCGTCGCTGGCACGGCGAGCGTCGGCGCAGCAGCGGCAGCGGCCGTGGCGGCATCCGTGGCGGGTGCCGTTGCCTCCCCTGCCCCTGTCGCTGGCAGCAGCAGCGCGAACAGCGGCAGCAGCACCACGCTCCCCTCCGCCGACTGCAGCAATCGTGCATTAATTCACTACGGTCGACTCAGCAAGCGCTTTGGTCGCGGCCGGCACGAGCGTCTCGCCTTCCTCTTCAGCGACTGGATGTGCTACGTGGAGGAGTGCAGCAACGGCCGCTTCCGCGTGCGTGGCACCATCCCGCTGCCGGGGCTGCGTGTGGTGGAGGTGCGCGACGAGGAGGCGATGGACGCGATGTACGGCTTCGAGCTGCTCTCCCCACACCTGCCAAAGCGGCTCATCTTCTTCACCTCGTCACCCGAGCAGCGTGGGCAGTGGGTGGATGCCATCCGCTACACGGTGCGGCGCTTCTTCGACCAGCACAACCCCCGCAGCGACGCAGCGACGAAGAACAGCACCGCCGTGGGGAACAGCAGCATCGTTGCATCGGCGGTGACGATGGGCGAGACGGGGCTGCCAAACGTGATGCGGGCGACGGCGCCGATGTTGTCAGCGCAGTCGCGGCTGAGCCGGCAGCGGCGCTACGACGGCGTCTGGCAAGACTACGTGGACGTGCAGCGTCGCATGGCAGAGGCCCTCGCCCAGAACTCCCCGGTGCAAGCCGGCGTGTCGTCCCCCTCGCTGGGTGGCATCGCAGCGGGTGCAGGCGCTGGTGTCGGCGGCGGCTTCGGCTCCGCTTCCTCGGTCGGACACTCCCCGCCGCCACCAGCCAACTTGTCCGGCGACGTTTCGCGTGACAGCAGCTTTGCGGGCGGCCGCAGCAGCAGCACCCACCGTCAGTTGGAGTACGACGTCACGCCGTGGCCGCAGCACGGCTCGCTGCACCGCCGCATCCGAAGCCAGGACCTCTTCGCCGCCCACCAACAGCAACAACAGCAACAGCAGCAGCAGCAACAACAACAGACCACGACACCGTCGTCCGACACGGCGAGCCCGACGCACTCCGCCGCTACACGGCTGAACGCGAGTCTCAGTGCGGGGCCGGAGGAGTTGGAGAAGACGGCGGCGGCGCTGCCCACGGGCGGTGTCGGCAGCGTCGGGGATGCGTCGACCCTCGACGCGGCCGCATCGCTGCCTGCGCTGGGTGACGAAAACCACACGAGTGGACACCTCCCCACGCCTCTCCTTCTTTCGCCCAGCGGCGGTGGCTCGCCGAGGCGGCCCTCCGTCGACCGCGGCCGCAGCAGCTCGCTGCGTCCCGCCTTCCTCGAGAACCTTGGCAGTGCCTCCACGCGGGTCGGTGTCACGGCCGGCATCGGCACCCCGCTGCGCCGCCCCATCTCGGAGCGCTTCGAGGCCGTCAAGAACATGAGCAGCGGCAACAAGATGGGCTCGCCCTCGCCGCAGCATCTACGCCGCAGCAGCACCTCGTTTGTGGTCTCGAGCGCCTCGCCCAACCCATTGGCCAGTGTGGTAAGCACCGATGGGGCTCTCACGCGAGCCGTGACGACCCTACCGCCCACCCCTGGCGCACCGCCGAGCCGCAGCCACAACGCGGACGACGGCGAAGAGAACAACGCCGCAGCCGGTGACGGTGCGGCGGCGGCGAAGCGGGCCGACGCCCACCCGGACTCACCCCTTCCACTTGGCGCGGCTGCTGGGGCGAAGGACGAAATTGTGTTGGAGGACTCCACGACGGAGCCGAGTGCGCCGGTGGACGGCGACGTGGACGACGACCTTGCAGGACCCGCTGGGGAGGAGGAAGAGGAGGAGGCCGAATCGGAGTCCGCCTCCGACGGCGGCTTCGTGGAGGAAGTTGGCGAAGACAAAAAGGTGCGACGCCGCTCCCACTGCACCGTCGGGCCACAGCCGCTCTACAGCGATGCGCTAGACGACACCACCGCCCCGCAGGCAAACGGCGAGGAAGGAGAAGGCGGCCACGACGACGACGACGACGAAGAGGGTGAAGAAGACCCAGCGGCGGAGTCGAGCCCGGTGGAGGACAACCCAAGCGAGGAGGCCAGTCATCACGGCACGAGTATGGAAAAGCTAGACCACCTCCTGCAAACCTCGCCCGGTGCTGGCGAGGACATTGCGGGGTCGCCGTCAGAGCCGTACGATGAGGAACTGCACGATGACAGTGCATCGTTGCAGGGGTTGCTGCATCCAGGAAAGGAGAACGGAGCCGTGGTGGCTGGATCAGCGAAGGACGGGTACCCCGCAGGAACGACGCTGCTCTCGCCGCTGCTGCACGACCGCGAAAAGCCGGCCTCGCCATCGCAGCCCTCCGGCGACTGCACCCTTCGCGAGGACGCCAGCCTCAGCGTGAGCGGCATCGACCGGCTGAAGACCTCCATCCCGCTCGACAAGCTGGTGGACGAGGACGACGCGGCGACGGCGGTCGTGACGGCCTTCCGTCGCACCAACTCACCGGCCCGCAGCGTCATGTCTCCCAACTCCCCCGCCCGCGCAGACCCGCAGCGGGAGCAGATGGAGGAGATGCAGGGACTCCAGCCTGCACCGACGGGGGAAAGAAGCGACGAGGGGGATAGTCTGCGCACGACGACGGCGGCGGGGGGACGCGAGCCGAACGGCCGCACCGTCACTCCCCACTCCATCTTGCTGACGGCCTCGACGGAGCAGGACGCGCAGGCGCAGAGCGTTGCGGCGGTCAGTGATACGTCCTCGTCGCCCCTAAAGGAAGCAGCGGCGGGTCAGCGGAGTCGACACGTGGATCCGATGGCCACCAACAACACGACGCGGCCGAAAAAGTAGAAGGCTGTCGGCCTCCTGGTTGCTCACACGGTTTCTTTCTTTTTCTCTTATTCGTCGTGACGGCGTATCTCTTTCCGTTGACGCTGTCTCTCTACATTTCTTTGTTGTTGTTGTTGTTTGCTCTTGTACTCTTTTTTGTTTTCTGTTCCCCCTTTGCGGATTCCTCCTCCTCTGTTGTCCTTCTATATTGCTTTTCTACCTTTTCTATTGCCATAACCTGTCTTCATTGCAAGCCCTTTTTGCTCTCTTCTTCTTTTTTTTGCAGTGCAAATCACCTTCCTCCGCTGTCAAATATGTACCTGTGGGTACGTGTACAAACACACACACACACAAACACGTGGTGCCTCAACGTAATAAATCAAAGGAATCGAATGAGCTGAGAGGAGTGTTGCGAACTTCTCGGTGTACTTCATCACGTGGGGTAGACAAAAAAAAACGCCTTTTTTTAGATCACGGCTAGTGTGTATGTGGTTGGCGTGCCTACGAATGGCAGCTTGCATGCTCCGTGGGGGATGCAAACAGAAGAGCGCTGCGTTCTCCCTTCGCTTCTTTTGTGCAGTTTCGTAGTGTGTGAGTGGAACGAGCCAAGTATTTGCCATTGAAGAATCTCCACGTGCCTGTCCGCTTTTTTTTCCTCCTTTTCTTTCGTTACATCGACCCTCTCTCTCTCTTCTTTTTTTCTCTCAACGCCTCTCCACCGTCGTTTGTCGTGTTCCCTCCCCTCACCAGTGAATAGCATCGAACTTCCACGCGCTTCGTGGCAAACGAGGCTGTCAAGGCAAGAAGTGCTTGAGCGAGGACCTACACCAAGCACAGCTCACCTCTTGCGCAATCTATACACAAACCACCTACTGCACGCTGTTCGTCACTCCGCAGCATTCTATTTGGTGCAAGAAAACTCTTGTTGCGCTCCGCATTGCTGGACAGCACATCGAGCGTCGTCACTCGTTCTTGTGTGTCTTTTCGCGAAGAACGACTAAAACCACTATTCTGTAATTCTCGTTCACCAATCAGCCATGTTGGTTTTTCTCTTCTGCTGCTTCATTGGTATGATTACGCTGGTGGGCAGCGTCATGTACATCATCATCATGGGGCCCTCCCGCTACCACCGCGACGGCGTCATCGGCAAGCTGCACCGCATCATCACCAGTGTCCCGCTCTACGTCTGCGGCTTCTGCGTGAGCTGCTGCTTCGGGTGCAACCAGCGGAAAAGCCGGGCGTGCTGCAGTCGCTTCAGCAAACACGCCGTGCACGAGCGGAACTGGTTTATGGTGATCTTCTACGTGGTGCTGGTGTGGACGGTGGAGTTTCTCTACCTCATGGTGGCGCTGCCCCGGCTGGAGGCCTCGCTGCTGTCGAAGGGGCTCTCGTGGGGTCTAGTGCTGCTGTCCGAGTATCTGTGGATGCGCGCGGTGCTGTGTGACCCGGGCACCGTCACCCCACAGGAGCACCTCGAGGCTCAGCGCCAGCAGTTCACCGAGGCGGCGACCACGGGAAAGAAAGGGAAGCGAGGGCTGCCAGCCCGCGCTGCAAAGCGCAACGGTGCCGCCGCAGCAGCAGCAGCAGATGCAGCGGTGCGGCAGAAACGTGAGCCCCGCATCTCCCTCTCCCCTGCCGCCGAGTACGTGATGAATCACCGCTACGTCGTGGATGGGATGGTCTTCGCGATGGCCTCCACCGAAGATGCCCGGCGCCTCACGGAGCCGCAGTCGAGCTACTGCAGCCCAACCAACGGTGTCCGCGTCGGGCTTGGGCAGGAGTGTACGACCTGCCATGTTCCACGGCCCAGCCGCAGCAAACACTGCCGTATTTGCCACCGCTGCGTCCGCCGCTACGACCACCACTGCCCGTGGATCAACAACGACGTCGCCGAGAACACGATGCGGTACTTCCTCGGCTTTCTCTTCTGGCACGGCGTGTCGTGCACCTGGGCCTGCGTCGACCTCTACCGCAACATCCGCCAGTTTCTCATTGCCCACCGCGCGTGGGGCTGGGTGCTGCGCCACCCGAGCGGCCGCATCATCCCCCTCAACCTCTCCACCTACCTCATGATCGTCATCAACTACCATATGCTGGAAGCGTGCCTGCTGTTCTTCGCCTTCTTTATCAGCCTGGTGCTGTACGGCTTCTGGGCCTATCAGATGACCTTTGCGCTGGCGAACCTCACGGTGAATGACATGAACAAGATGGACGACACCGTCGACTTCGTGGTGACGCTGCCCACGCTGGACCTGGTGTACCGCGAGGCACGGAAAGTGCGGGAAGGCCTCCAGGTGGTCGCAGAGCGGAAGCCCAAGGCGCTGCTGAAGCTGGAGGAGCCTCCGCTGCCGAAGACCGTCCCGGGCTTTGAAGAAGGCGGCAAAAAGAACGCCAAGTACCGCGCGCAGGTGAAGAAAATGCTGACCTACGATCTGCGCGGCCTGTACGATCGAGGAATGTGGAACAACCTGATGGAGATTATGTTCCCCTACCGCTACGCGCACGATGCCGGCGTTCTCGAGAAGGCAGCCGCGTGCGTCAAGTGAGGGAGCGCGTGCGGCGAGACAAGCGGTCGTGCCGTCTGAGGTGTGTGTGTGTGTGTGTGGGTGAATGTGTGTGTGTGTTGAGACCTTTTTTTCCTCTCACATGTAAACTTGTGTGTGTAGACACACCTGTTCTGTCTTCTCCTTTTCTCTTTTTTCTTGTGGCTGCGACTGCTGTGGTTGCATCCACAATGTTGCACAGCTTTCAGCAAATAAAAAGTCAGAAGGTTTTCGTTGCGGTAATCGCAGGTGCCAAACGCTGTCTATGAAGATCCGATGTGTCGGCGTCACCATTGCCTGTCCTCGCATCATCCATCCGCTGCTGACTTGTCTGCTCACAAGTGCTACTGGCGTTCGTGGGGCAACTGTGTGTTGTTGCTGTTGCTGTTGTTGTTCGCTTAGCAGATCGGCTTGTGTTTCTCCTCTTCCGTCGGACTCTCTGTCTTTTTCACTGTTACTCCTCACTCGCTCGTGCCCTCCTCTTTCTTCCTTTCTTATTGATTTCTCTCCTCCCTTCTTCTTTTTTTTTTTACACAGCGTTTGTGTTGCGCTTCTGCTCTTTTCTTTTTTTATCAAACACACGTAATTGTCTTCGTTGTTCATTCAGTGCTCATCTTCTTGACCGGCGCAATCTTCTTCTTCTTTTTCTTTTCCTGCAGAGGAGCACTGAAGCTTTTTCTTTTTTCTTGCTGTTGCTCCCCGTTTGTTTAATCTATTCGCTCAAATGGCGTTTTTTGAGGGAGCTGCCACGACGGCGGCCCCGTCACCACCGCCTCCACGCTCGAGTCCCGTCACGTCAACGCCGTCTCCCACGGATGGTGACCTTTCCTTCTGGATGGGTCCTTCACAGCTGATCGACAGCGTCGTCATCACCACCGCCCTCAGCGACAAAGTTAAAGCATCTCCTACCACCGCCAACAATCCTATCCGTGGTGCAACTCCGGCCGTGTACACTCGCTACACGTTGCAAGGCAACCTCCTCTTCTGTGGCATCAAGCAGCACCGAGTCCAGCAGACAGTGGATCACATTATTGCCCAGATGCTTGCAGCAGCCTTTGCGGCGCCGCCGCAGCAGGAGCAGCAGCAGCCGTCGCCAGCGTCGTCGACCACCACCGCCGCTGCGCCAACCCTCTTCCTGAGCAGCAACAGCAGCAGCAGTGGTGGTGTGCGTCGAGTGCATCTGCCGAGCAGACGTCTCTCTCCTCACTGGTGAAGGACTGGCTTGCCTTCTCGCTGACGGCGGCACCACCGGGTGACACAACCGCCGACCAGAGCCACCACCACGCTCTCCACCACTCTCCCCGCCGCTACCAGCTGCACATCCCTGCCGCGACGTGGGAGCGGACGATCATCAAAGCCCTCGGCGGCGAGCTGCGTGGTCAGATGCTTTCTCTCCGGCCCCTCCTGCGGTGGAACATGGCCTGTGCCCAGCACGGCGGTCAGGCCCCTGTGGTGATCCTCATCGGCGGCACCAGCGGCACGGGCAAGAGCACCCTGGCACGACTGGTGGCTAGCCAGCTGCGCATCCCAAACGTGCTCTCAACGGACACGGTGCGTCAGGTGCTGCGTACGCGGCTGGCGGGGCGGGAGGCGGAGTACCCGACGCTCTTCGCTTCCACCTACGAAGCCTACAAGGCAGCGGGCAAGACGGGAACAGATGCGCGGCCGCAGGACGTGGTGGCGGCCTACACCTCTCAGTGCACGCTGGTCCTGCAGGTGC
>AUXI01000529.1:0-17418 GCA_000482105.1 Crithidia acanthocephali | reverse complement strand
GGAAAGACTCTGGCTCTGTACGCTTCCTTACCCAATTTGGTATTTGATTTGCTTTCTCAACAAAGAGGTTCAGAGCATTCATTTGTGTTTTTTTTTGTTGAATAACAACAGCGAGTTAAATGCTAGAACAAAGAAAAAGGAAAACCGAAGTTAGTTAGTAAGAACAGCAATCCTCTATGATCGAGTCCAGCAAGTACAGCAACACACCAACGACGAATCTGAATGACCGCCTCGTGAAACACAAAAGATGGAAAAAAAAATGCCTAGTCTGAACGCACATTAATAAAAAAAAAGAAGAGAAAACGCTCAGTATTGCTTCTTCGGATACTGCAGCCTTTCAGCTCTGCGAAACGAGACCACGCACATCCTTCAGCTATCTCCCACAACCACGTACGCCATCTGAAAGTGTTGATCGTTCTACCTCTCTTGGCATATTGGACAGTGTTTCACTACAGAAAAAAAAAGGCATTTTTTTCTTGATGCATTGTCATTCGTGTGGTGTTAAACTTTTTCTTTTCTTTCCTTAAAAAAACGAAAACCTTTTCTTCCGTGATTACCTTGAAGCATGAAAATAAAGGAAACAAACTTGGAAAAACAAACAAAAAAGAAAACAAGCACAGCCCACTTTAAGTTCACGAAATAATTTTCTCCTCCAGCATATGTATTCACCGGAACACCGACGCAAGTCATTTCTGTCGAAAGTTGATGGCTTCAACGGTTTGCTTGTACTCAGCTTGGAGTCGTGAAATAAACTGCCAAACAGGCGACAAGCGAAGAATGTGTGCGCAGTGCGCGGTCTCGTGTCCCTTCTGCATTTTTTTTTTCGTTCTCTCGATCTAGTTTTACAGCAAGTGAAGCTGAGAGGAGAACACAGAAATGAACCGCGTGCAAGATCAACACGAAAAGCAACAAATAGGGGAAAAAGAAGAAGAGCACTTCACAACCTTTTTTTTTTAGAATAAGCAAGCAAACGAACGGAAGACAGCAAAAAAAAAAGAAGGAAGAGGAGAACACAAGAAAAGAACAGTGAATTGTAAAAGACGTATATAATCCGCTTTCGGAATTCAAAGTGTCAAAAGAGGTGGTTGCACCCGAGCACAACGCACAACTGTGTCAGCTGCACGGATGCCGTGTGCGCGGACCACCTGCACCACCTGCGCTCAAACGCAACACACACACGTTTCTTTTCCCTCGCTTTGTCTTCTCCTCCGACTTCATTTTAGCAGCAGCCGTCGTCCTTCTTCTGCGGCTGCGGGTTGCCGACGTTGGGACGCGGCGCACCCTTCGCCTGCTCGCCGCTGACGGCCAGGCGGGCCTTGATGTCGGACGCCATGCGGATGAACGCCTCCTCGACGTTGGTGGAGTTCTTCGCACTCGTCTCGAGGAACGGGATGCCGAGGGAGTCGGCGAAGTCCTGCGCCATCTGCGTGTCGACCGCCTTCTTGGTGACGAGATCGCACTTGTTGCCGACGAGGATCTTGTTCACGTTCTCGCTGGCGTACTTCTCAATCTCGCTCAGCCACGTCTTAACGTTGTTGAAGCTCTCCATGTCGGTCGTGTCGTACACGATGATGATACCATGCGCGCCGCGGTAGTAGCTACTCGTGATGGTGCGGAAGCGCTCCTGACCGGCGGTATCCCAGATCTGCAGCTTGATTACCTTGCTGTCGAGGTTCAGCGTGCGGATCTTGAAGTCCACACCGATGGTGGAGATGTAGCTGTCCGTGTAGCTATCATCGGCGAAACGCAGCAGCAGGCAAGACTTACCCACACCGCTGTCGCCGATCAGCAGCAGCTTGAACAGGTAGTCGTACTCGGCGGTCATCGTTGACGGTGAAAAGTGGAGTTCGGAATGTGTATTTTTGTTTGTTTTATAATAGCACGAAGAAAGCACAGTGGGGGCTCGGATATGAAGCTCACTCGCACGCACTGGCAGATGTATAGAAAGAGATACGGTAAAAGCAAAGAAGGAAGCTAACAACAACAAAAAAATTTCGGATTTGGTAGATAGCACAAGGCGAATCAAGAAAGGGAAATGATGAGCAACTAGCCCGGTGTCAGTCAAGAGTGCAAATAGAGAGGGAGAGAGAGAAAGTCGGAAAAAGAAGGAAAGTGAGGAGACAAAGAAGTTGAAAACAATGAATACGTTGCGAGATGCCAGTATTGCGGGGAGCGTTTGTATCGTTGCTGACGTTTTTAGTATTCCAACACCTGGAGGCGTAGTTGCGATAGCTTTCGCCTTTCCCAGAGTCTTCGCTTCCTGGGCATCTACATAGCGAGGTTTTTCTTTTGAATAACAACAAAAGCAAACAAACAGCTCACAGTGTTGCACAGTAGGAACAAAAAAAGACAGCTTTTTGTTGGAAGGAATCAACAGTCCACGTTTTGCTGTCAACGAATAGCAACCGACAGCTGCTGCCTAGTGCGTTTCATACGGTTTTTCTTTTGTTTGTTTGTTTGCTTGACACCTTTTGCTTGTGCATCGTCAAAGTGAGCTGTGGTAATCCCATACTCGTTTTCTCGTGCTTTTTGTTTTGTGCTTTTTTTTTGTCTGTGTCTGTGTCTGTGTGCGCCGATGACGGGGTACAACTCACGTCACATGTTTGCTCCTTTATTGTCAGCTCCGTACAAAAGAACGCTGCACTTCACACGAGCGAGAACACAGATGAGAAGAAAAAAAGAGAATAAACGTCGTTCACAGGTAAATAAGGAATGGAAAAGAGAAGACTACGAAGGGGAAATAAAAAACGGTATAAAGCACTCTTCCAGCTTTGCTTTCGTGTATATTCGTGCTCAATGCGCGCCGCAACAAAGGATGCGGTGGCCAAACAACAAACGGAGAGATGGAACAAGAAATACGAATATAGATGTGTTTATATAAGATGACCAAGAAACACTAGGATACCCACCACGAAGAACACAACAAGGAAAAAAAAGAGACAAAGAAAAGGAAAAAGTGCTTTTTGGTGGTTTTGTTTTGGAAAAGAATCGCCCCAACAACAGCAAATGAGGTGAGTGTCTGTAATAGAGTGATTTGCCGAGTCTCCTGTCCTCTGCGTTGCGGAGAATAAAAGACCACTCTTCAGTGATCTTCTGGACGGCAAAATGTCGAATAGAGCGAAACAAAAAAGAAAGGAAAATAGACTCGTCCAGACATGGTTAGGCAGGTACGCGACACGCCGCTGTTTCATGCGCGATGTCTCTGCTCGAAATAGGTGACTTCACTACTCATTACAGCAACAACGACAACAACATTAACACACGCGCGTGCATTGAGGGAAAACAGTTGAAACGGCTATTTCCCAGCATGTTTTGACTACAGGTGAGGCCGCGTTGATGGTAGTCTTCTAATCGTTTGTCCTTGTTTCCTGATCGCGCATCGCTGTTGTCGCCTTGTGGTCGGAACGCAGTCTTCGTTCCGTGGCTTGATGAGCAGCGCTCACAGCCATCGTGTCGTGGATTTGCCTCAGCCGTGCCACGTCCGTTTCTCCTTTTTAAATGTTGGACTTGATGTTTACGAAGTCCACCACCGTCGGCGGACGCTCCGCCTTGCTCAGCAGGAAGCTCGCCAGCTCGATGTGGGCCGGGTGCGTCTGGTAGACCTTCAGGTAGTGGCCGTTCTGGTGGCGGCTGCAGAGCGCGTGTGTGTTGCCGTCCGAGGACTCCGTCTTCTTCGGGTAGGCGTGCATGTCGTTCTTGCCGAAGTGCAGTTCGATGAGGCCCGGCACATTCAGGCGCACCTTCTTCAGCAGCTGGCTCAGCTTTTCCTTGTCGAGGTCGCCCTTCAGCTTCAGGTGCACGCAGTGGCAGACGGAATTGACAGCAGGGTCGAGCGACTGCTGGCGCTCCTCCGGCACGGCGCTGACAGCGTCAATTTCCATTTTTTGGAGAGAAAAAAGGGGTAGTTTGAAGTCGATTGTTACTTGCTGTTTTGTGTAGGACTGGTGACGACACACGTGACGCGTCAACAGTAGTTGCTACCGATTCTTTTTATGATTTTACAGGATATGAGTACAAAATGCTGGCGCTCAGCGAATAGCGATTTGCGGAATGGATGAATGCGTTGGAAAGAGAAATACCTGTTGATGCAAAACGATCGGATGGAGAAGTGTAAGATCAGTAGCTGTTCAAAAGCGCATTGTTCAAGACAGAAACAGGCACACGTGACGGATTGCGATGCAAAACGCGGCTCTGTGAATGCCAACAGATCCGGTGGGCGGTCAGATATTTTCCTCGTTAAAAAAAAGAGTCTTTTTTTTCTCTTGCTGAATGCAACGAGCTTGATTCTCTTTGTGCAGTGGAAATCGATGCCTTCGCTACCAGCAGTTCTGCGCTTTTCATTTTCATTTGTCATTGGTCTTGATGAGGTCAACAAGATTACTTTTGAAGTTGGTGCGTATACCGACGCGCACGAACGCCCCCGCGTGACGCACTGCAAGCTCGAGTACACAGTAAGGCACACCTAGCATGGAGCATGAAAACAAAACAAAAACAAAAAATACCTGGGAGCTGAGCAACTATCGCTAAACTAGCGCACTGTGGTCGAGCCATTTCAGTGCGATAGTGAAAGCACGGAGCTTCGTTCAACAAGCTTGCCGTTTTTTTTTTTTTGCATCTGCGTTGCTCGCGTTTTGTGACCGACCCTTCGCTGCTAGAAGGGCTCAAAAGCACCACGTCTGCCCGTTTAACCCTTCGGTTTTCACAGCTTGGCAGCGTGCACGTCCAGCTCCATGCGCAGCGGCGGCGCGGCAATGCACTTGAACAGACGTGCCTGCAGGGCCTTGTGGACAGGGTGGTCGGCGTAGATGTGCAGCGACTCCGCGTCCTTGTGGCGTGAGACGAGCGCGTGCGTGTAGCCCCGTGAAGCGTCCTGGTAGCCAGCCCACGCGGTGATGTTCTTGGCGCTCATGTTCAGGTCCAGCAGCCCAGGGATGTTCGCCTTGCGGAGCGTCTCGATGCCCTCCTGCAGAGAGTTGCCGGGGAACTCCTTGGCAAACTTCGCGGGATCGAAGTTGAAGACAACGATGTGCTGCATCTGCATTTTTTTCTGTGCGTGTGGCGAATACCTTAAACGAAGAAAGGAAAAAGAAGGGGGTATACGGTAGAGTAGCGATAGGCGAGCGCGATGCGTAGTTTGAACAAATGGCTGCGTAATGACTTCTGAAAAACAAAAGCCATTGATTGTGGGATGAATGAGAACGAAGAGCATGGAACGAGAGAACAAGAGGAAGTATGGCAGCGGAGAGTGAGTTGGAAACGGCACGGGACGCTCCACGCCACACATGTACCCAGCGGGAGCCGAAAGACGAGTGCACCGCACAGTGGGCTGATCTTGATCTGAAGCGATGACGGCGACTCCTTTGCAGTCCAGAGCAGCTTTTGGCAATCACGCAGTGAAACTGCTCTTTCTTGTTTTCTTTCTGTTTCCGCTTCTCGTGCAAGCAGCAGTGGACAAGAAGCTGAGCCACTGCAAAAGATGGAATAAGAACAAAAAAAAAACGGTAAGAAAGAATAGGACGATGGCAGGTAGCTGGCTTCACCTTGCAGAGAGAGCAACTACACCTTCTCTGTCTCACGCCGCTGGTGTCCGCCACTCCAGCTCCATGCGCAGCGGCGGTGCAGCGAGGCACTTGAAGACGCGCACCTGCAGGACCTTGTGGTCCGGATGATCGGCAAAGACGTGAAGGGCGGCTGCATCCGTGTGGCGCGAAACAAAGGCGTGCGTGTAGCCCTGCGTGGCGTCCTGGTAGCCCGCCCACGGCGCCGTGTTGGCAGCACTGAAGTTGAACTCGATAAGACCGGGGATCTTGGCTCTGCGCATTGTCTCGAAGTCTTCGTAAAGGGAGTCACCAGGAAACTCCTCGGCGACCTTCGCAGGGTCTAGTTTGAAGTACACAACGTGCTGCATCCGAGTCGAGAAAAGGATGAATGTGGAAGACTAAGGAAAGGGTGAGTAAGAAGCGTTTGACGCGAAGGTGCAAAAAAACGTTGCCGAGTGGGGTAAACTGTTTTGCTCCCGGTTTTATAGTAGTGTGGGGAAAAGAAACTTGAAGAGAACTCAGAGAGCGTGGCAGGGGTGAGGAAGACAAACAGAGAAGACGCGAGGGCTCTCAGAGTAGAACACTAGAGCGGAAAGCTAATTGGTTAACGCGATTGCAGGTTGAGCTACACTGTCTTCTTTCCACACACACAAACACACACACAGATACACACCAACAATTGATGTTTGCTTTTGCATTGTCCGTTTCATTTCGCATTGTTTTCTATTGTGAGCAAAAAAAAAGGCTGCGAAGCAACAGTGGAAGGGAGCTTTGAGAGCATGGAAGCTCTTTGAAAAAGTGCGCAAAAAGGAGGTGTACAACACACAAAGGTAGTAAGAAGGGAAACGCGAAAAAGAAAGAATGAGAGAGAAAAAAAAGAACTGGGTTAAAAACAATTAGAACGGTATTGGGGATAAGACAACAACAACTCATAAAAGAAAAAAAATGAACAGCTACAACAACAGCAGGCAGATCTCGCGGCTCCTTTTGGACTTTCAACATCTTCAGCCAGCAGCCGTTTGCGGGCTGCAGTGGCGATCTCCAATGTGGAGCTCCATGCGCAGTGGAGGGGCCTCTACGCACGGCGCCATCCGTGTCTGCAGTGCCTTGTGCTTTGGGTGGTCCGCGTACAGCCGCAGCGCCTCCACACTCTCGTGGCGCGAGACAAGGGCGTGCGTGTAGCCACGCGAGGCGTCCACGTAGCCCTCCCAGGGTGAGATGTCCGTCGGCTGTAGGTGGATCTCCACCAGGCCGGGTACGGCGCCGTGCCGCAGCGTATCCACGTCCTCCTCCAGCGACTTGTCGGAGTAGATCACCGCCATCTTTTCGGGATTCAGTTTGAACAGCACAATGTGCAGCATTGTCTCAGCGGGAGAACGAAACAACACCGATACTCAACGTAAATGTGTCCTTGTGAAGAGAGAGCCAAGAAATCAATGGAGGACGGTGGATGCAAAGGGGCTGCACACTTGCAAAACGAAGAAGCGAGTGGAAAAGAACAGAGGAGAAAGCGAACGGAAGAATAACTGCAACGGAGAAGTTCTTCAACAACAATAACAACAAAGAGCTGCGCCACGTCTGATGCATACGCACCGGCAGATCCAAGTCTAGCAGCAGAGCATCCAAACGATGCAGAGCAAGAACGTCCTCAGCTGAAGCGACACACAATCAGAGCCAATATCACACAAAAAAAAAATCAGGAGAAAGGACAATAAAGCGACTCTACAATTCTCCTGGTTTCTCTTTTTGTTAACCTCGCTTTTGAACAAGAAAGAGAGTCGAGTGGTTCTCGTTGACGTCGCCTTTCGTTTTTTTTTTCGGTAGACGCACTATACACGTACTAAGAGTGCCTAAGGAAGATAGAAGCCAGCTACGAGTGTAAGACAGAAAAGACAAAACAGGGAACGAAAACCAGCAAGGCAAAGTACAGCTCAACATGTGTTCCCATGCACGCACACCAAAACACGCCACATAAAACATCAAAGAAAATATATAGAAAAGAAAAGAAACATAGCGGGCTAAACCAGTAATTGTAAGAGTTCATAATAAGGTAAGATGCGGCGCCGATGACACGCTGAAGCAAAGAGGCAAAGAAGAAGAAAAGAAAAAAAAAGACACAGAAGAAAAAGGAACCGCTGTTCAACGCGCCACACAAAGCCACTCATACACACACACACACACACGCACGCTCACTTGCACATGCACACAAGCAGGTTGACACAGCTGCAACCGCCTTTCGCTAGTTCCGCTAATTGCCTACCGCACCGAGTACTTCTGGATCTCGTGCCAGCGGATCTTCTTCTGCAGGTTGTGCAGGCAGAAGACAAGGCTCTCGGCCGAGGGCGGGCACCCAGGAATCCAGAAGTCGACCGGGATCGACCGCTCGCACCCGCGCAGCACCGAGTACGAGAAGTGGTAGTAGCCACCGCCGTTCGCGCAGCTACCCATTGAGATGACCCACTTCGGGTTCACCATCTGCACATAAATGTTACGCAGCAGCGGCGCCATCTTGTTCGTGACGGTGCCCGACACGATGATGATTTCGGCCTGACGCGGCGATGGACGCGGCACGATGCCGAAGCGATCCAAGTCGTAGCGGGAGGAGTAGCAGTGCATCATCTCCACAGCGCAGCAGGCCAGACCAAAGGTGAGCGGCCAGGGGGAGTAGGCCACCACCCACTCCGTCAGGTCGTGCAGCGTCATCTGGGCGTACTGCAGGGCATTGTTCGGCTTGCTCGTGCCGAGCTTGTGGGCAAGCGTCGTCTTCTTGCCCTTCTTCAGGTCGAGGCGGTGCGACCACTCGGGACTACCACGCGAGATCATCGCGCGGCCGGTAAAGGCGGTCCGTGTAAAGCGCAGCATAATGAACTAAGGTAATAAGGGGTAAACGGGGAAGAAAACGGTTTTGTGAGGAAAAAATAAAAATGCTGGTCTGTGATGAAACAGACGTCTGCGTTTGCAATATCGATGTGAGGAACAAGAGCTGATCCTTGACGCAACAAAACGGAGTGGTCAAGTAGATCGAACCTTCTCTGTGTGTGCACACTACTATTTACTACTTACTGGTGCGTGTAAGTGTGTTTGTGTGTGGGTGTGTGTGTGTCTCTTGCTGTCGCTCTCTCACTGTACAATCTCGCTGAAACCTACTAGGCACTGTGGAGTTGCTGTGCAGCCACGTGACGATGACGGAGGAGAACAGAAAAAAGAATACAATGTACGGAAATGCAAGGCGGCAGTGACGGATGCAAAAATCACGGCAACGCTTGCTTCTGCTGGACACTGCTTTCACTAGTGGATACCTACGATACTAAGATGTGACGAACAATGAAACGAGCACAAGAGGAGCTACACGTTTTCTACAACACACGGGGCAGCAGCGTGTCCACGAGAAACAGAAAATAAAAAAAAAGGAGAAGCAGGAAAGACGAGAGAAGGGAAAAGCGACACAAGTTCAAAGCAGCAAAGAAATGAATCCATCGTTGATGCACACAACGAGAGTTTAAAAAAAAAGGAGCTTTTTATTTTTTAGTAATCTGAGGTGCAAAAAAATTTTAAAAAAAGGCAGTTCTGCAGACTCAGACTTAGCTACGAGATCACGAGACGCGTCGAATGAAGTCGATGCCCCTGCTCTCTCTCAAATGAGAGACTTGCTGCCATTTCATCCTCTTGTCATTATTATTTATTTTTTTTTTGTGTGTGTGTGTCAATAAAAAGTAAGAAGTAAGTTGTGATCATGCAGCCCAACGGCTGCTCGTTCCAAATGGAGAACACCTCCACGCCGGTCACCGTTTCTTTTCTGCTGCTCAGCCGTGCAGCAGCAGCCGCCGTGAGCGACGTGACGGCGCATCATCCCCTCTCCCTTTCGGCACTAGAAGCGGTAGACGTCGTTGTTGTCGTAACCGACCTCCTTCAGAATGCCACCGAGGCTGACAAGGTTGTTGATATCGGTGGCCATGGGCTGGATGTTCAAGCTACCAGACATCGACGCCATCGTCGACATCGGCGTTCCCGCCACGTGCGCCAGGAGCGGGTCCGGCCCACACAGCATGATGATCTTGTTCTTCTCGCTCGGTGCCGGCATGCTCTTACGCACCATCTCCGGTGTGACGAAGCCGATGAAGTGGTTCTCCTTCTTCAGCCACGCCTCCTTGTCGACGGCGAGGTCGATGGTGTAGAAGACACGGAAGCGGCTGGCAAAGCGTTCGGCCAAGTCATCAAAGACGCCACCCAGCAGGATGTGCCGCTCCGTGCGGTTGCAGAAGAGAAAAGAGAGCTTCGTCTTGTCCACCTCCCCGCTGTCCCACTTCTCCGTCAGTGCGTGTCGGATGATCTGCAGAAAGGGTGTAAAGCCGGTGCCGCCGCCAATCATCCCCACGTGCTTCCAGCGGTTCGGCCGGTACTGAATTTTGAACGCAACGCTGCGGAAGAGCAGCGTGTCGCCGATGTGCATGCCGAAGAGGTGGTTCGTCATCTGGCCCTCTCCCTTGCGCTTCACGATGAGGTCAAAGTATCCCTTGGTATGGTTCGCTGTCACGGGGGTGTAGAAGCGCTGGCACTGGTCCGTCGGCTGCACGCCGTACTTGTAGCACGCCTGCAGCGTCGAGCACGGCTTCAGGTTGAACTCGTCGTCTGGGTTGTGCAGCAAGAAGCGGAAGAGGGCAACGTCGGACGTAATCGGAACAACCTCGCCGAGCTGGTAGCGCTCATAGCGCTGGCTAAAAACCTGATTTGGCCGCTGCTTGTTGCGAAACGTGAGCGCGTTCTGAATGCCTTGGTAGCACTCCGCGCTGTCTGCTTGCCGCGGCCGCCACAGCCACGCACCGACGGCACCCGTCACGCACGAAAGTGCGAAACGCATCCTGTTGAGAACAAAAAAAAAACAGCAAGCTTGTGAAGTGGCTTGGTTGTTTACGATTTAGAATTTGCGTTGAAGCTGCACGATGAAATTTATGAGTAGGTTGGGTTGGTAAACCACCGCCGTTGTTTCTTGCTTCTATGGACTCCCCCTACTACAGTGCTACAGAGTGCGAATGCGCGAGATAAAAAAAAAAGAGTCGTGCGCTGGGCAGACAAGGAAAAAGAAAGCGAGATGTGAGAGATCACTGGTGAAACGCAGGTGAGCAAGCCATCCGCGAGGAGGCAAATAATAAAAGAGAGGCTCTCTTTTGTTGTGGGCACACTGCGACTGCTATCGACGACAAAAAGAAAAGGTGCGTCGCATGAAACATCTCATTGCCCATAATCATTCACTCACATTGAGTTTCTGCTTCTCTGTCTCACGCACTCCCCCCCCCCTTTTTTTCGTTTGTTTCTGTTGCCGTTTTCGTAGCAAAAAGAGAAGATGGCCGATCGGCCGTCAAAGTGCTCACGTCACGTTCCCTCAATCCTCTTGGTGCTCCGCAATGTAGTCCACCGCGGCCTCCACGTCGCCGTTTGCAGCGCGCAAAGCCTGCCGACAGAGTGCCTCGTCCTCAAAGCCCATGTCCCGCAGCGCCGCCACACCAGCCCGCAGCGCTTCCTCGGACAGCTCCACACGGGGAGGCGTTGTGGTTGCGTTCACCGGTGCCTCCGCACCGGGGGCGTCCCCGTTCAAAGTTGGGGAGGCAGACGCCGTGGCACTCGCGGCACCGCCCCCTGCACCGGTGCCTGCCCCGCTGCCCATGGACTGCATCATCATCTGCCACATGGCCTGCATCGCCGCAGGGTCCTGCGCGCCAAACGGCGAAGGGGACGCCGGGGCAGCCGGTGTAGCAGCTGGAGCACCGATGCCGTTCGGAGGGAACAAGCCAAACGGGCCACCTGCCTGCGTCCCACCGCCTCCACCAAAGCCGCCCATCGCGGCAAATGGGTTCGATGAGGCTGGAGCGGCAGCGGTGGCCGCCGCCGTCGCCGCTACCGCCCACGGGTTCGGCAGCGGATCGCTGTTTGCATCTTTTGTGGGGTCTGGCGTGTAGAGGCTGTTGTTGGCATCCGCTGGTGCCGTCGTGCCAATGCGGACGGCCCGCTCATTCTCCGTCTCCTCCTCGTCCCCGTCGGCGTTCATTTGGTCCATGTAGTGGTTAATCGCCTGCTGCCCGCCTGGCATGGCGGAGATCTGCGCCAGTTGCAGCTCGGCGTTGCGCTCCATCTCCTTCCGACGCTCCGGGTTGACGGAGGACAGCAGGATTGTTTTGAGCGTCTCGGGATCCTTCAGCATCCGCGCCACCTCCGGTGACTTCTTCTGCAGCTTTTGGATCTGCGGGTTCATGCTCAGCATGCTCTCCAGCATACCGGGGTTCTGCGCCATCGACTCCACCATCGACTCCATCGCCGCGGCGGACTGCCGCTCCTTCTCCTGTTCCTGCTTCCGTTCCTCTTTGGAGGCGAACATCCGCATCACCTCCCCGCTCTGCCCCTCCGTCACCGGCTTGCCCGTTAAGTTGCAGAAGAGTTTGCGCTGCAACGGGGCAGGCTGCTGGCCGTGGAAGAGGCGGCTGCGCAGCTCCGCCCACGTCTCGTTGTCGTCCGTCAGCAGCTTGCCCGCCAGAGAGACGGTCATGATGCGATCTTCTGGCGCATCCAGCATCGCCGCAGCCACCCCACGCACATCACCGACAGTCATCTCGTCATCGATGCAGAGCGTCGTCTTGTCGCCTTTGTTTGAGATGATGTGGTACTCCATTCTCTCCTATGTATTGTGAGAGTTGCGAGAATTTGGAATAATAATTTAAAAAAGGGGAGAAAGGTAATGTGATGATGCGCCGCTATAAAGGCGTTGCCCTCAAACACAAGGGAATAGACAGCGATGAGCTGATAGTTTTTTGTTGTTGTTGTTGTTGTTGTCGGTGTTGCTGTTGTTCGCTACACCCTTCGCACACACGACTCTACAAGGAGAGAGGAGAGAACGAAGGAAAGGACGTAAAGATAGGAAAAAAAACATCACAAACGAGTTGGTCTCCACAAAATACACAGACAACACATCGACTCACTGCAACGTACGCCGTTTGCACTTGATGCTTTGCAAAAATGCTATCCGTCTTCTACCACACTCGCGGACAACGTCCACAAGTCCTCGTCAGTGCTCTTTTTAAAACTAGATCTGTGAGAAAAAAAAACTCTTGAGTCGAATTCACTCCTCTCGAACTTTGGCTGAGGCCAGTAGATATGCGTGCATTACCGCGCACCCGTCAGCAACGTCTTCAATTCCAATCGCGTGGGTGTCGTGAGCCGCGCACTTTCGCTCTGGTACAGCGCCGTCGCAGCTGTCACGTCGTTCGTCCCTTCAAAGCTCTCCGCGGGCAAGAAGTAGTTGTGCGCATTCCATTCGCTGAGGGGCTTTTCTCGCACGGCCTTCACCACGGCCATGAAGAGAAGGTGCGACAACAGCTCGTCTTTTACTGCGTCGGAGACAGCAGGGAACTGGACCTCTTCAGCTGCCGCCCTGTGTGTCAAGCTGTGCAGCAGCTGTGCTTCCTCTGCGGTGGGCATGTTTCCGTCCACTGCTGTGTGCAGCCACTCGTCCACCACCGCGTCCATCAAATGCGGTGCGCCACCGCACGCGGGAGAGTCCAGCACGTGGCCAACAGCCGACACCCAAAACGCACTCGTGCACGGCGTACACGCCGGCTGCACTCGTTGCTGCCAGACACGCAGCAGCCGCACCGCCGTCATCACTGCGGCGGGCAAGGCGCTCTGCAGACACGGCAGCGAGTAGCCGAACGTGCTGCGCAGCGCACCGCGTCGCGACGAGACCTTCTGGCGGTGCAGGGCAGCCACTGTCACACCAGGGTTCGCCACGGAGACCATCAGCGACGTACGTGCAGGCGCATCACCAGTAGTGGCGCGGTCGCCTGAGACAGGTATGGACAGCTCCAAAAGATCCACACCACGCATCGCACAGCGCTTCGCCGACCAGAAACGGTCCCAGTTGACCTTGCGACGGCAGTAGATCGGCTCCTGGCGCTGCCCCGTGTGCGTGTGCCCGCTGCTGCCAACGGTGTCGCGCGCCACAAGGTCTGGTATGTCGTGTATGAGTCGTGGCGCCACCACGTTGGCGACATCGGTGGCCTCGACGCCGTCAATGTAGATGACCGCGTCCGGGCAGAAATGACAACGCCGAGGCTCTTCGACGGCACTACCGGAGGAAGTCGCGGTCTTCCACTTCTGCGACGGGCTGAGCTCCGATACAAGTGCACACCACCGTGACCGTGGGTGGGTGGCGGACGGGTTGCTGTCCCACGATGCACGCGCCAGCAGCAGCCCAGCATCGACCGCCTCGCCGTGCAATCCGCCACGCGCGGCCAGTGTGGACTGCAGGCGGGCGTGCAGAGTGTTGAGATCACCAGAGGCGTTGGATGGCGACTGCGGTTGCGGTTGTTGCTGTGCAGTGCCCAAAGTAGCAGTGCGAGTGAAGACGACGGAAGCCGTCGGGTAGCAGCTCTCCACCAGCGCGACAAGAGCCTCTGCCGTCTTGTCAACTCGCATGCTAGCGGACAGAGCGCCACGCGCTGCGCTCCGTGTGTAGTGGCACTTACTGCTGCGTGCAAACATCCTTTTTTGGGGAACGAGAAGAGAAAATGCAACCAGTTTTTTTTTTGTACCACGACAATCAACAAGCGGGCCGTTCACACCATGGGTGAAGGCACGAAACCACCCACGCAGCAAAAAAAAAAAAGAGTTGAGTGATCTAAAATGCACGACGCGCCAGAATCACCCCCGCCTGCGCTGTGCAATGCAAGAGCGAACACGTGTGGAGCACAGAATAGGGAGGAGTCAAAAAACAAAGTCAGTTTATGATGATGTCATTAACGTAGGGGAAAACAATGCACTTCGAGCAGCGCACCACAATGAGAATAGCCCTCACCTCTGCGGGTGTAAGGGCGATATTAATACGACTAGCGTCTCTCTGATGCCGTGCGCTCTTACAACATCCGTGAGGTCGAATCCAGAGTCGATCGCCGTGCATCGCAGGCAACAACTACTCCTCTTCTTTTCTGTTTTGTTTTGTGTTGTTGTTAGTGGCTAGATAAGCCAATTAAAATGCATGTATGCAATACGATAGCATTAATAAAGATGGAGAGGAACATGCCGAAGTAATGACAGGAGACTGGTATAGTTAACAATACATATATATATTAAAATCAACATTAATACATATACTGATACTGTGTACTTACTATATAAATATACAATAAAAAGACCACGTTTTTTTGTTTGTTCAAACAGCCACGTACGACCACAAGAGGTGCATATTAATGGGGGAAAAGGCCCGCAGCCGTTAAAAGCCGTGCGCAGTTGAAAAATCTTAAGTCACGTCTGCCCAGCACGCTTTTGTTGTTGCTGCCTCTTTGAGGAAATAAGAGAAACAAAGAAAAAAAAACCCAGCATCCTCCATGTACAATTATTTTTTTATAGTGCTTTAAATAAAAGGAAGAGAAACACAAAATCAACAGTGACCATTCCTTATGCTACGGCCACTTTTAACCGACAAGGAGGAGAAACAGAAAAAAAAAAAAAGAGTCGACACAATGACTTTCAATAAAAACTAGCAGAACAGTGCGTGGTATTCCACGGGGACCATGTGCGTTACGCCTTTCGTCACCCTCATTCGCTCGTGCCAGCGTACGCGTTGTTTTAATAGTATTTTGTTGTCTCTTAGACAAAGAAAACGTTTGCTTACCAACCTCTCTTATGACAGGCTCTAACGGCAAAAAATGCTCTCACCTACTTTTCCTCCAGAAGCAAACAAAAGCCACAATCCAACAAAAAGGCGAATGGTAAGAAACGTATAAGAATAACGAGAAGAGAAAACAGGGGTGGTGTTTGGAAGCGGCAGTTCTTTTTTTTTTAGCGCCGAGCGTCTACACACATAAAAAAAAAAGTGCCACGACATCGGAAAGCAACAGTCAAAAGTGGTTCTTTTTCTTTTCTTTTCCGACAAAGTCAGCTCTCTTTGTTTGTGTGCAGCTCTGAGGAGGCACCAAAAAAATGCCAGTGGCCAAACCACACGCACACACAGAAAAGTGAAAAAAAAAAAGAAGGAGAAGGAAGCAAGTAGCAGGCGGGCTAAGACATCTTCGGTCCAACAGAACAAATGTGGTGTTCAGCTACTAGGAGTGAAACGTACGCTGACGGGACTGAGGTAGAAATCACGTCGCCGCTCCGTGAGGTGGAGTAGTGAGGCGCGGATAAGGAGACCAGGCCGCCTTCTCAAAGCAACGCCCAAAAGGCTACCGTACTACTGTTTCCTGGCTTTGGCTCTGGCTTTGGCGACAAGGAATGTCCTAGCATGCAGCATCCCACCGCTTCACCGCGACCACGTTTAGTAGGTCGGACGCTCGCCGTATGCCGGCTTTGACGACTGCTGATAGCCCGGGTACGGCGGGGCAGAGTTCTGATACGAGGGCAGCGCACCAGACTGCTGTTGCTGCTGCTGTTGTTGTTGGAACTGTTCCGGGTTCGGTGACGCGTTGTCATGTCCGCCGGTCGTGTTCGGTGGACTGCCGTTGCCACCACCACCGCCGCCACCGCGGCGACTATTCGAGAAGCTGTGCGTGCTGCCGGAGCGTTTATCGTGGCTACCGCCTCCACCGCCGGTGCCGGTCGAAGCAGCCGCGTTGCCGCCGTGGCCGCGACGACCGCCGCTGCCGTTCAGCGCGTCCGCCTTCAACTCCTCCACCACCATCGAGTCGCGCGGCAGCCGCGCCTTCTTCGACAGCACCGCCGCGTCAAGAGCCACGTACTCGCACAGCGCGTCCACCTCATCCGCCGTCCGGGCCAGCCAGACGCCGCCGATGTCAAAGAGGATGCGCTTGTGCAAGCTGCGGACCAGCGTGAGGTCGGCCTCGCTGCGGCAGTACAAAAGGTAGCAGCCGGCACCACGGCTCTCGAGGTGACTGGCGCACGCGCCGCTGGTGCGGTGGATGAGCCACAGCAGCTCCGACGGCGTCGTCTCGAAGCGCACCTGGCCAATGAAGAGGGCAATTGGCAGGCTGCCATCTCCACTGCCGTTGCCGCCGCTGTTGTTGGCGTTCTGGTTGCCGGTGTTGGCGCCGCTCGCGTTGGCCCCGGCCTGCGCACCAGCCTTTGGGTAGGCGGGGAGGTTCGCGGGAAACTGAATGTAGCGGCAGCGGTCCTTCAGCGAGCGGTGCACCACCTCCTGCGGCAGCTCGAAGCCCGTGTCGAGTCGCTGGCTGTGGCCGCGCATCAAGTACGCGTCGGCGGTGCGCTGGTCCATCACACCGGGGCCTAAGAAAAGGCCGTTCTGGAAGTTGTTCGGCGCCTGTCCCTGTGTCGGCGTCGACACCTGCACGGGGGTGGAGTTGCCGGAGAAGCTAAACGTGTACGGGTTGTGGCGGCCGGCGCGCTCCGCCTCGGACGGCATCTCGCCTGGAATCGGCGCGATGTATGGCGAGCGACCCGTGCCTTTGGTGCGGCACGTCACCGTGATGGGGCTGTCCTCCAGCTCAATCAACGTGCTGCTGTTGCGGCGACCCAGCACGGCTTGGTAGTTCACCTGCAGTGGCTCCACGTACGGGGACGTGGCCAGCGGGTCCTGCTGGTGTGGCGGGGTGCCGCCGAACTGCGTTGTGAAGACAAGCGGCGGCGTGGAAGGGTGCTGGGCGGCGTAGGTGTTGTTGGGTGTGCCCATGGTGGGCAGATCAGACGTGCTGCCATTGCCTCCACGCGCGCGATACGCCATCTGATGCTGCTGCAGTTGCTGCTGCTGCTGCTGGTGATACTGCTGCTGTTGCGGCAAGTACGTGTTGTTGTTCATGTTGCCCTGCATATTAGCTACTAGAGTCTCCTTGGCGTCGGACAAGAAAGAAACGAAACTTTTTTCCTCGGTACTACAAGACACAGAAACAAACAACAAAAAAAGGTAACGCGAGTGCGATAC
>AUXI01000528.1:0-17430 GCA_000482105.1 Crithidia acanthocephali | reverse complement strand
CACTGCCCGCCCCTACCCACCGACGACCACCGGCATCCCCAGCGCAGCGGAGGAGTTCTTGCAACTGAGAAGAGAGTCATACCCCCTCGCGGCAGCCGGTGACGCCGCCAGCAACGCAGAGGCGTTGTTGCCGACGTTCGACAGCAGCAGCGGCGACGACGGCGGTGCGGCGGCGCGGCGCTTCTCCGCGATGTCAGCCAACCAACGCGACCCACGCCGGCTCTCCTCCTCCCTGCGCGATGGCGGCGCCGGCGTGCTCAGCCCGATCCTGCCTGGGCTGTCGGTATCCACCGCCGCCATCTTGGCCGCCACCGCCACCACGAACGCCGCGGCAGGTGACCTCGGTGCATCCATAGCGCGACCCCAGCGGCTGGAGTACAGCGTGCCAACAAAGATGCTGGCAGGGAAGTACGTCCTCGTCTACTTGCCGGCCCCGCACCGACCGACCACGGCGGGTCAGATGGCGCAGCTCTGGGGTGGCGCCTCTGCCAACTGCACCGCCCCGGGCGGAATGAGCGCCGTCTCTACTGGCGGTGGTGGTGGAGGCGGCAATCGCAGTGCCGGACCTCAGTCCGCCACTGGGCTGCACCCCAGCCCGCAGATGGAACCCCTCAAAGCACGCCTCGGCGACTCGGCCTCTGCCCTTCTGCCAGGCGTGAGTCCGCACACGCTGCCGCAGGGCGGTGCCGGCCGACCCAACTTCACCAGCGCGCTATCGAAGTCCGCCGCCGGACCACTCGGCCCCGGCGCCTCCCTCAGCGGCTACCCGCATGGCCTCAACGCCACGGTGGCTGCTGCGGCTGCGGCGACGCAGCACCCACTCCCCGTGTCCGCCGTGCGTGCTGCCGCCGCGGCTGCCACCACGCACCAAAAGCTGCTCGTCTTCTACTGTCTGCTGCTGCGTCGCCTGGCGAACCGACCGGCAGGCGAGAAGGCGCCGGCGAACATTTTGGAGGACGAGGAAGGGTTGACGGTGACGACCACGCAGGTGCCGGTGGCGGTGCTGGAACTGCACTACACCACTGAAGGCCCACTCCGCAACAACGTCTTCGGCCCCACCACCTCCACTGGCGGTGTAGGACAGGGTGGGTCGGACGGACACGGCGGTACGACCTCGTCTGCCTCTCCGAGCGGCGGCGGTGGCGGTGGTGGTGGTGCCGGTGGGGCGGGTCCACACGGCCACGGTGCTTCGCCCGGCTCCTCGCTCACTTCCTATTCCCACCCCACGGCGTACGGTGGCGGTAGCGCAGGTGCTGCTGCTGCTGCCAGTGGTGCGCGAGGCAGCGGTGCCTTCTCCTCCACCACGGCGTCTGCTGCCGCGTCGCCCCGTCTGCAGTCGCCCGGCCTGAACTCCTCCAGCACCGGGGACTTCTCCCCACGGTTGGAGGGACGCGTCGGCGACGACGGCGGCGCCACCGCATTTGCCGCGGAGTCCGCCGCCACGCCAAGTCGTCTCCTCAGCACCGTTCTGCGCCATCTGCAGGAGGGCAAGCCCGACGCGTGGCTGGCACCCGACAACGTCGTCTTCGACAGCGAGATCACGCAGAACCCGTATTACGGTGGGTGGTACTCGGTGGAAAGCAACGACGGCTACCGACGAGTGCTGCAGCTGTGCGGCATCCAGGCCTGGCCGGCCGTGATTCTATTTGACCCGGCAGGCAACCTCGTCACGGCTTCTGCCCTGCAGCGCGTGGAGGAGGAGTTGGCGCTCTTTACGACGGAGGTGGAGCACAATTTGGCCAAGGCGGCAGCGGCGCGTGCGTCGGCGCTCGCGGCGGCCGTGGCGGCGCAGAATCTCTCCCCCACCTGCTCCCCCTCGCCACCACCGCCCATTTCGGCGGAAATGGACAAGCAAGAAGGGCCACAGCGTGGACCACTCGCCTCCGAGCCGCCGTCCACCGTCCGACCCCGCGGCGATGGGGAGACGACCGAATGTGGCGAGGCGGACGAGCGGGAAGGAAACGACGACACCAACGCGGGAGACAAGGAGGGTGTTTTCTCGCCAGCCCCGTCCATGCCGCGCGACCAGGACCACCGCCTTGGCAGCGTCGGCACGGCCACCACAGGAAGCAACGAGGCTGACACTACGTCGCCCCTCGCCGCCTCCGCCAGTCCGGCAGCGCAGGATGCAGGCGACGGTGACGCACCGTGTCAAGGCGCCTCCATGCCGGACCGCTCCAGCACCAACCCGCTCGCCGACACCGCCGAAGGTCCCTTTCACGCTTCGAAAACGGACGACATGGAAGCCTACACGCCGAACCGCCTGAACGACTCCAAGTCCACCTCGGCCGATTTGCGTGAGCCATCGATCCCTTTCGACGACCCGCAGGTCCCCACAGCGGAGCCCACGCCAGTGAAGAAGGCCCCGGCTACCGCGCGCTACGGCGACGACAGCGCCGTGCCGGCCGTTCCCCTCTCTGGCGAGATGACGTCCCCGCTGCACGACGACAGCGGCGACCGCGTGTCCACGGCGACGCAGGAGTACTGTTCTCCCGGCACTGCTCCACACATTGGGTCGCAGGCAACGCCGACGACGGCGACCACCTCTGCCACCTCTGCCACCACGACCACCACGGCGACGACGGCGGCGACCCCAACCGCGCAGGGTGCCTCGCCGGTGGAGGAAGAGAGGCTGGTGCCGATGACCTCCAGCACCATGGCACCGGGCCCGGAGAGAACCGCCGCGGCGAAGGACGACGCACCGGCGGAGGCGAAAAGAGACGCCCATGACAAGTCGGAGAGCCTCTCGGCGCGGTCGATGCTGCAGCTCTCGATGCCCCAGCTGCAGGAGAGCCACAACACCAACAACGTGTCCGCCAACAGCCAATCCCCCTCCATTGCCTCGACGACGAAAGGCTACGCGTCGCTGCCGAGTTGGAACCCGAAGGCGTACGGCGGCGACGTGGCGGGCGTGATTGCCGTGCACGGCATCGACTCCGAGGCAGACACCCCGCTGCAAGCCGCCTCCCGCTCGCCATCCGGCGTCGTCAGCGGCGGCGGCCTCCAGCAGCCACCCCCGCAAGAGCAGCGTCATACGGCGCAGAACTCGCCTGCCCGCGGTGGCTCAGCGGCCGCCACGACCACCACCACCACCAAAGCCGCCGGTGCGGAGAACACCAACAACAATAAAAACACCGCTGATCGCAACGGTGGCGAGGGTGGCGCAGCCACTGCGGAGACTCTCAAGGCCTCACTGCAGCACTCCGCCTTCTGCGGCAGCGGCAGTCACAGAGGCGCCAGCGCCGGTGTGTCGACGTCGAAGGTGTCACGTGATTTTATGGTGGCCGCCGCCGGTGTGTCGGGCCTGCCGCCGGCGACGCCGCTGCTGCAGCTGCCCGCCTTCACCTCGCAGTTCCCGTGGAACCTTGTGATGCCGGAGCCGATCATGGTGTACGCCACCCCGACGCTGCTGAAGCAGCAGCAGCAGCAGCGGGAGGAGGGCGGGGAGGAGGGCAACCTGGAGAGCGCGCAGAAGGCCTTCCAGCGACATGTGCAGACGCGTGTGGAGCATCAGCGGCGCCGTGCCTCTCCTGCCGCTGCTGCCACGCGCGCCGTGCGGGACGACGCAGCAGGGCAGGGCTCCGACGCCGCCGTCTCTGCCACCGTGGTGATGCCGGCGGCGATGGTGCTGCGGCAGAGCTTCCCGGGCGGGCCGAACGCCGCGAACGCCAACGGGCTGGACGGTGGGGAGTCGCCGACGATCGCCTCGGGGGACAGCGCGGCTGGTGCCCCGACGACGCTGGTGCGCGTGCCGACGGCGCAGCTGGAGCTGACGACGTTTGCGGAGACGTCGCCGCTGGTGCTGACGGCGCGCAGCTGGTCGGTGCATCCGCTGCGACGTCTCGTCCTGTGCTCCATCACGGTGGACGAAGTCAACGAGCGCGCACGCACCGCTGCCAACCACCCACACCTCTTCAACTTCTCCGACGACGACAACCGGACCGAGCAGAATGACGCCCCGAACGACGCTGCCGCTGCCGCTGCTGCTGCTGCTGCTGGTGTCTCGCCGAGCAGTGCGGTGATGTTGTCCTTGTCCATCGGTGACAGCACTGACGAGGACGGCAACAACAACCGCACCTCTCGCAGTCCCTCGCCAACATCGAACATTGCACGACAGTACGTGCCACGACCGCGGCTTTCACTCGAGAACGCGCAGCAGCAGCTGCAGCAGCGAGCGAGCTCCACGTTGCTCGAAGGCTGGCTGCAGGACGCTGCAACGAAGTTCGAGTCCTCCACGCACCTTCTCTTGCTGTTTGGGGCTGGGTGGCACCCGGGTATGTCGAAATGCGTGCGTGCGCTGCGTCGTTTGCAGGAATCCGTCAACAACCGCACTGCCGGCGGCGGCGCGAAGGCTGCCGGAGGTGGTAGCACCGGCGGTGGTGCTGGCGCGGAGAAGGACTTCAGCACTGATCGATTTGGAATGGGCGGGAGGGACGACTTCGGCATGCGCCGCGGTGACGGCAACGGCGGCGACGTCGATGACGGTCTCTTCCCCGCGTTAAGTGGCTTTGGCGGGAACCCAACCTCCGCCTGGCCGTCCGGCGACCTCCGCAGCGGCGACGAGACGAACAATGACCTCAGCAGCGGTGGGGGCGGCTTCGGTGGGCTCGGCGGCGGCCGCCTCGACATGCGCGGCTTCGGCAACTTCAACATGAGCGAGGGCGAGCCGAACGAGGAGGACGGTGGCGGGTCGCCGCTGCTCCACCGGGCATCCTTCCAGCGCAATCGCATCCAGAGCACCTCGCCATCTGGCGTGCTGGCCGTGGAGCCGCCACCACCGGCATCTGCCGGGGACGGCGCAGCGGCCACGCCCCCGCACTACCGCATCCAGGTCATCTACGTCAGCGCTGACGAGTCGCTGCAGGAGGTGTGTAGCACGGTGAGTGCGATGCCGCCGCAGTGGCTCTGCCTGTCTCCACACGTGGCGCAGAGCTCCACGGAGCGGCAGCTGCGGCAGCACGCGTGCGATGGGGCACGCCGAACATTCCGCGTGACGTCGTTTCCGCGCGTGGTGGTGGTGGAGCTGCCGACCGCGCAGCAGCCGGCGCAGAACAGCAACGATGCGGCATTGGGGGTGTCGGCGGCGGCCGAACCCGTCGACGCTGACACACCGGCCAGTGGCCCTGGCGGTGGCGAGGACGCAGACGACGAGGCCTTTGGCACGAAAACGACGGCCACCGTGGATACGACGCAACGCCAGCAGGCGGAGCAGCAGTTCGAAGGGCTGTGGACGGTGGTGCAGTTGCACGGCGAGACGCAGCTCAACGCAGATCCAGAGGGCAAGCAGTTCCCGTGGTCGTACGCCACCGACGACGTACTGCGCATTACGCAGGACGAGATCTCCGCCCTGCCGCGAGAGAGCCAGCGGGCGTGGTCGTGCCTGCTGAGCGGTTTCCGGCAGCAACCGCCGTCACCGGAGCTGGGCGACGGCGCTCGCACGAAGCAGACCGCCGCCTCGCTGCAGCAGTCACCGATGCTCGGTTGCAGCAGCCCCGACGACGTCGAGGAGCCGTCGTTAATTCGGTCGCACCCCGAGATGCTTGTCACGGTGGACCGCGACGACGACACGAACTCGGTGGCCGGCGAGGCCGCCTCCATCACGCGAGCCCCGTCTCCACCCTCGATGTCCGTTGCCCGCCTCTTTCCTCCTCTGAAGCCGTTCGTCGTGGGCGACGGAGAGCTGCCGTCGCTGCTGGAGAAAGGTGGCTACTTCGTCGTCCTCGGCGCCTTCGGTTCCATCGACGCGCAGCTGCATCAGCAGTGCGTCAGCGCACTCGAGGAGGTGCGGGCGTGGTTCTACGCGGAGGTCGAGGCCCGCAAGGAGCAGGCGTGGTCGGAGCCGACGCGGCTGCAGGTGATGGCGCCGCACGGCACCTACGCGACGTCTTTCACCGTCGGCGGCGACCGCGTGGTGCTCTCGCCTGCTGCGATGGCAAACTCAGCGGAGGAGTACGGCACGCCGACACGTTATTCCCCTGGCATTCCAGCCTCGGCTGTCGCGGCAATCCAAGGCACCGCGACGGGGTCGGGGGCGGCGTCCATGGCGGCGGCACTGCGCATGTTGCACGGAGGCAGCAGCAGCAGCGGCGGTGGTGGCGGCGCCCGCGGTGGCGCGCCGTTCCCGCCTGACGAGGGCTGGCCGGAGGGTCGCGCCTTCCTGAACACCTCACCCAAGTTTACCCTTATGAGTCCGCCACTGAACGGCGGCCCTGGTGGTCTGCTGCTGGACGGCACCGTCAGTGTGCCAAACCTGCAGCTCTCGCACAGCTCCGTCGGGTCTGGTGCTGCGGGTGGCGCTGGTGCGGCGAGCAGCAAGCCCGCCGTCCCACGCTCGCTGCCTTCTGTCTTCTTCTACGACTCCATCATCACGAACCCGCACAACACACGCACGCAGAACAATACTGTGGCCCCCAGCACTGCCTCGCCTGCAGCGGCAGCACCGGTGGCGAGTGGTGCAGCTGCCGCCGCCGCCGTAGAAGCCGCAGAAGCTGGCTCGCACGGTGGCCGCGATGGATTGACGCGGGTGTCGGCTGTACCGTGGGGCGACGCCTCCCCTACACCGGCACACGCCGCCTCCGCCTCCGCCTCCGCTGCAGCGGCAGAGTTGGATTCCCCCTCGCACACCGCGAACGGTGACGCATCCGCTGCCGCTGCGGCCGCTGTCGCTGCTGCCACCCTCAACGCGGCGTCTCCCTCCCCCGCCCCGCTCCCGCACGTGTCGGACAACACCGCTTCGCTGCGGCGCCACCACGCGAAGGATCTCGCGCTGTTGCAGGAGTACATCATCGCCCCGATCCTGGAGAACGATGAGAAGATGCTGCCGGTGCGAGAAGGGGAGGTCTACCTGGCCCTCGTGCGGTGGCCACAGCGGACAGCCGCGGTGCTGCGCCGCCGCCTCGCCTCCGAGGTGAAGCTGACGAGCACCACCACCACGGCTGGCGCAACGGGAACCGCAACGACGTCGGTGCTGTCCACCACGGCAGGCGGTGGTGTGTCGAGCAGCGGCGCGTCTGCCTCGCCGTCGATGGCCGCTAGCAGCAGCAGCAGCCCTGGCAGCACCGCCTCCGCCTCACGTGGTGCCACGAGCACGTCACAGTCGCCCAGTCAGCCTCAGCTGCTGCAGGAGGCAGTGCTGCGCCGCCAGCCCGGCTCGCCGTCCCCGCTGTCACCAGCGATCGTCGTCACGGGTGCTGCAGCTGGTGGTTTGTCGAGTGGCAGCGGCAGCCCCGCGGCGGGTGGTGGGGCGTCGAGTCACCCCGGCACACAGGCCCCGTCGCCGTCGCCTGCCGCGGTGTCTTCCACGGTGGAGCGCAACTCACCGCCGCTGACGTCCATCGCGGTGCACACTCCCGCTGCCACGTCCCTCAGCAACACCATGCGCACGGAGGAGTCCGGGAAGGAAGGCTCGCCAGATCCAGACGCCACCCCGCTAGCCTCGTCGGAGGCGGTGAAGTCCTTCCTGTACGAGCAGATCCTGCGCTCGATGATGGCGTAGTAGACTGCGTCGTGGGAGGTTGGAGATCTAGAGGTAGCGAAAGGAGGGAGGAAGCTGCGACACTACCTACCTCTGCGGTTGAACAGGGATGACGTAGTGAGAGAGGAAAGAAAAAGCACAGTAGGAAAGCCGTTTTTTTTGTTTTGTCTTGTTTTAGAGTGGATGTCTGCGACAGCATCTGTTTTTTTTTTATTTGTTAGTTGTTGATGTTGCCGATCTTAACATGGGTTAAATGATGGTGATACAAAGAAAGTCTATAAAAGAAGAAAGCTGTTTTTTTTTTTTGTGTGTGAGTTGATCAGCTCTTCGGTTGTGGTCTCAGAGGGCTTTACGCACTTCTATGGCGTTGATGGGTCTATGGGCTCATCCCTGTGCATCGAAGCTGTGTGTTGGCCGTGCAAAAGAAAACGTGCCTCCGTGTCGCTCTTCGTAGCGCGCTGCTATCGTGTCACCATGGATGCACGCAAAGATGTATGGTCTCTTTGGCGCTGTTGGTGAGTTCGTTGTTGGGTCGAACGCGCGTGCCCTCTAGCATGTGACTTGATTTTATTAGTTGTTTCGTGCTCTACCTGCTGTTCCACCATTTCTTCAACTTCTCTTCTCTTCTCTTTTTTTTCTCCTTCTCTGGGCCCTTGATGTGGCTATTAGGTTTTCCATTCTCTCTTTTTTTTTCTCCCCACAATTTGCAGCATCGTTGCTCGTGTCGATTTTTTTTCTGCACAACTGTGTATTCCGCTCACCACTTTTTTTTCTTCTTTTTCCCTCAAGAGAAACGCTTTCTCCGTCAGTCACACACACACCCACACACTGCAATCACCCATCATTCATGCAACGCACCACTGAGGCGCGTCCGCGTCCGCAGGTGCGCGCGGCGCAGAGCGTGCGGGAGGAGTGTTGGCTCTTCTGGCAAGGCGTCATCGAGAGCTTTGGTGTGGAGTGGAGGTCGACCAACACGTCGCCCATTGGAAGTCCTGGAAAGGCCGCGGGCGACGCGGCATCGGCGGCAGCGTTAGATCCTTTGCGAGCTGACGTCGGAGCTGCAAGCCCAACGGCGCCTTTGTTTTCCCCCTCTGACACAGACAGGCCGCACAGGGAGAGTCCTTTGTGGGTTGAGACCACCGCCTGTCCCTCCCCCGCCACCCCTTCCAGTGCCTCGACGCTGAGTGATGCGACGGCACTTCTCACGGCCGTTTCCTCGCCCTCTCTGCCTTCTCGTCTCGCGGTGCAGGTGTCGTTGATGCCGCCGTGGAGTCTAGTGGAGTACGACCCGAAGCTGTGGATGCTGCTGCGCAAGAACATGCTGGCCAACCTCGCGCTGACGGCGCTGACGGTGTCCTACGTGTTGTTGTCCCACCACTTGGCCACCAGTGCCGCCGGCACGTCTCCCTCGCCCTCCTCCTCCTCTCCGCTTTTGGTGCGACACGGCCTTGCGTCGTGGTGGCTGTGGGTGTGTCTGTGGGCTGTCAAGTACATGGGCCAGTGGCCCTTTTACACGGCGCTGCAGGTCATTGGGCTGGTGTGGTACAGTCAGCTCTATCGAGAGACGTGGCTGGTGCGGAAGGGGTGGCTGCTGCGTGGGACGCGGCTGCGAGAGGCGACTGCCACGACCACAAAAAGAGCGGACTCGAGCGCGTCTGCGGCGCCGCCTTTGCTGCTGCCGCCGTTGTCGGAGGGTGTGGCACGGCCGTGGTTGGCCCCGCAGCCCCTCAACGCCATTCCACAGAAGCGCGGCTTTGCGCACCCAGCCCATCGTCCGATGTGGTGGCAGGTCCTTCACCTCCTCCTGCATTGCTGCACCGCCTACAGCAGACATGTTGGCTTTTTGGTACTGCGTATGTTGCGACATAAAGGCCCGACGGCTCCGCTGCAGGAGTGGGTGGTAGGTGACGCCGCGGCTGCGTCCGCCTCAGCAGCGCGTCAGGCCGCTACCGCTGCGTCGTCGTCACCGCAGGCACATCCGTCGTCGTCGTCCAGTCCCGACGTCTTTGACAGCGTCGTGCGCACCCTCGAGTCGACGAGTGAGGTCATTTTCAAAGCGCTGGCCACCATGTCCTTTGCCTTCTTCGCCTCTTGTGTGGAGCGGGTGCCGTTTGCCGGGACGCCGCTGTGTCTTCTCCTCAACGCGCAGCTCTACGCCTTCTACGTCTTTGACTACCGCTACGCGACACAGCAGCAGCCGGACGCAGCCACCGCCGCTGCCGCCAAGCGCGGCCAGCACCACCCGCAGCACCATCGCAGCTCCGCGCTGACGTACCAGCTGCGACACTTCGAACAGTGCTGGATGTACTATGCCGGCTACGGTGCCGGATCGGCGGTGCTGTCGCTCTGGCTGACGCACCGCGCTGGCGTGGTGGTGTCGGTGTGCGCCATGTCGGTGCTCTACTCGTGGCAGGTGGTGTGGAGCGGCTTTGCGGCGCCGCTGCCGTCATCGCGGCCGCTGCCCATCTTTACCCTCTGGTTTTACGCGGTGGACATGGTGCAGAAGCACTACGCGGTGCTGTGGCGGTCTGCGATGCTCGTTGCCCTGCTGTACATCCCGTACCAGTGCTTTTGCTACCTCTGATGGAAAGCACGCAACGTGTATCCACGCAAGCTGTCTTTAACGAGCATATTACTCCTTTTCCTTTTTATTGGTGGTGCAATTGCGACTGTGCCTCCGCCTTCGTTTTCTTTGTTTCGCCTCTGTTTTTTTTGCTTTTATGCAAACTTATTTACCAAAAGACAAACAAGCAAACAAACAAACACACAGAATCAAGAAGTATCAGGTTCTCTTTTGATGAGCACGATCCACTTCACTATCATTTTTCTTTTTTTTTCTGCTGACAACATTTTCTTTTCCCCTCTGTGCTCTTTCATATTGTTTTTCTTTTTCAAGTTTTTCAATCCATCACCTGCTTTTGCCGAGAGAACACACACACACCAAAAAAAAAAAACATCGAAACCTCCTTTATTCAACAGCCGCCAATGCCCTCGTTTCACAAGTTGCGTGGCTCACGAAAAAAAAAAAACTAACATGTATGAGGAAGACGGATGCTTGTTCGGCGCAGCAGAGGCACACAACGGTGAAGAGCCTTTTTTTTTCGCAAGCAGCAGAGAACCAGACGACCTGTTCAGCTGAAATTATTGGCTCGCTTTCTCTACCTCAGCAAAAGAAAAGGACAGTCGACTGTGAGTCGTGTACTGAAGGCTACGCTTTTTTTTTTCTTCTGCGCGCCAGAAACAACGAACCATCGTCTTATGTTTTAGCTCCCTCCACGATCCTTTTCTTTTAATACTTGCTCACCTATCAATGAGGGGGGAAAAACAACAGCGTCTAGCGACGGCTGTTTTGTAGTCAGGTTTACTGTGATCGTTGACGTCCAGTGTTCTTACATAACACACACACACACACAAACAAAAAAAAAAAAGAAAGAAAGAAAATAAGAAGCGGCTTTCATGGCGAGACTGCCAGTCTCCGACAGAAGAAGGCAGCGCTCGTGGTGTTACTTGGTTCCTTGGATCTTAGCAGCTGTGTGGTGTTTCTCCGTTGCCTTCACGCGGTGCGGCGTTGCGCTTCCCACGCACTACGGCACCGACGCTATCTCGTACGACAGCCGTGTCGCGGAGCTGCGAAGCGTACTACGCACTGTCTACGATGTCAAAGAGATCCCCGACCCTCCGCGGGAGCTCGGCATTCACACACCTTGTAAGAAATTCGGTCGTGGCTGTCCAGATACCTATGTAGCGTTCCTCGAAGATGTCGTGAGGACACTGCGTCGTGCTGCGGACAGTAGAACCACAGAAGCAGCAACACCTGACCGTGCACCGACCGACAGAGTGCAGGAGCCCGCAGTGGAGGTACAAGCGATGCAGATGGAAACGAGAGCTCCAGAGCCCACGGATACCGAAGCTGTTGCGCCGCGACTAGCTTCCGCTTCCCCCTCCCGTGTGCTGCGTCTTCCGGTGCAGCCCTCGTGGCCCTATGCGGACTTCAAGCGACTCGAGAGTCTGCTGCTTCGCGTGCGGGTCGCGGAGATCCAGCTCGAGCGAAGCGGTGTTGCTGCGCGGGAGCTGCAGCAGCAGTGCCACGTCCCGCGCGGCGAGCACGTCGTGCTGCAGGACGACTCTGATGGCAATGTGTCGGCGCACCTGTCACGGGTGTGCGCGCTGCTCGATGCACCGCGGGCGTCTTCTCCGGCGGCGACGTCGTTGTCCGAGGAGGAAGTGACGTTGCACGGCGCATGGTGCCGCTACATGAAGCAGCGGAGAGAGGCAGCCACCACCGGTGAGCTGCCTAAGACGCCACCCCGATCGGAAGCTCTTCTCGCTGCTCTTCCTTCTACGCCGGGCAGGTGTCGCATGGTGGAGGCACGGCGGCGGTACGCAGAAGCCCTCCTCGTGCTGGTCCCACTTCTGGACTTGTTCGTGTCCTTCACGATGCGCGTCGCCGTCCCCAGCGCCGCTGTGACCGCCGTTGTGTTGTGGGTGTGGGTGGGCGAGGGATGGGGGGATGCGGCAGAGGATACCATCTTCGGCCCCACCGATGAAGCTGTACCAGCACATGAAGCGGAGGATGCGCAGGAGGAAGATGGCGAAGTTGCTGCTGCCGCTGCATCGGAGCGCGCTGTGGAAGCACGCTACCGTCAGCGTCGCCTCGCTGGTCTGCGCTTTACCTTCATTTCGTGTGTGCAGCATCGGACGTGGCCGCTGCGCTTGCTGAAGCTCCGACTGGTGCTCTGCCTGTTAGTCGCCGCAGATCTCTTGTGGAGCCTTGCGCGGATCGTGTTGGTAAACCTGTGGCCTTCAGAGAGGAGCAGCAGCAGCAGCAGCAACAGTCCGTTTCTCACAACGGCCATCAACCTCTTGCTAGGGGTGTTCCCACTTTGGCTTCGTGTCGTGGTGAATGTGTACGTGATCGCGGCACTGCAGGGTGCGGTGCTGATCATGGCGTTGAAAGGCGCTGCTGACGCCTACGCGGATTGGCAAGACTTTACAGCGAACTGTGCGAAGGAGCAGGAGTACCTCCTAAAAGCCGTGGAGGAGATGAGGCACCCGGAAACGACGGAGGAATAGCTTCTTTCCGATCTCTGCATTTTTGTTTCCCTCAAGGGCACATCCGATGACAGCGTTTGCGTTGATCTCTTTTTCCTTTTCTTTTTTTCTTTTCCTTTTTATCAATGTGCCACCACGGCTACGGTGCACCGATCACTTCACAAGATTTCTTTTTTCCCCTTTGCCTCCCACAATCTCGAAGCTCGACTATCGGGTGAGCTGGCACAGCCGCTTTGAACCACGAAAAACAACAACATCAACGACAACAACAACAGCAAGAATAACAACAGCCGAAAGAACTGCACGACGAGGCTTCCGTACCTGCGCAGCGCAGCTGTGGTCCACCCTCACCACGGCGCAGCAAGAGAAGCAACCGGCGGTGCAGCTGCGCTACGACGCAGGTATGACCTCGTCTGGGAGAGCCTTACTGGAAGTTCCTTCACGCACTGAGTTCCCAGGCGTGGCTAGCTTATTCACCTTTCTCGCTCTTTTGCGTTCCGACCTTCACCACAGCGATCCATCTACTCCGCAAGCCGTTCAGGTAAAAAAAAAAAAGCGCTTCGCCTCATAGAATAGAAAAGGAAGAAAAAGTGATCTTCGCAACATAAAGTTGTTTTTTTTGTGTGCTACAGCCTCACTCCACAGATTACATTGTCACCTCTCAGAGTAGTGTTGTCTTTTTTTATCCTTTTCGCTCTCTCACCTTTTGTCATCGTAGGTTTATGAGCATCATGGCGGGTGAAGGGCACGCAGACACCGCGCGTTTTGAGCGCGTCACCGTCTATGTTGACCTCGACGCAGAAAGTGAGTTCTTGCCGACAGTAGCGGAGTGTGCTCGTCAGCTCGCACCTGTGTGCGTCATTGTTGCTCGCAAGGACATCCTGCCTTCGTCAACGGCCGCGTCGGCCGAAGCGGAGGTCGGTGGAAAGAAAGAAGAAGCCGATGCTACAGCAGCAGCAGCAAGTGCCTCTCGCACCGCCACCACCATCGGGCTCCTCCAGCTGTGGCAGGCAGAGGAGGCGGACGTGCACACGCGCTACGTGAACAACACCGTGACCTTTATGAACGAGGCGGAGTTGCTGATCACGGACAAGAACACCACAGATGGCGCCGTGGTCTACGCCCTCTACCGCAGACAGATGCCGGTCTTGTCTCTTGCACCGACGCACCTGCCAGCGTGCTCCTCGCTTCAGCAGCTCCTGTACACCGCAGCACCCGAAGGAACCGCCGCGACGCAGAAGGAGGCCATTAAAGAGTTCTTGACGTTTCCTGTCGAGCGTGGCGTGTACACCACCGCCTCCGCTGCGGTGAAGCAGCACAGCGAAGCAACATCAATAGCAACAGCATCAAAGGCTGCCGGTGGTGCCGTGGTGGTGGTGGTGAATGTCGATGGCTATCCGGTGGAGCTGCCGCACAACAGCGCGTCTACACCGTCGACAGAGCTGTTGCCGCCACCGCCGACGCTGTTTGCGAGCGTGCTGCACGATCTCTACTACTTCCCGAGTGAGCATCTCGAGGTACTGCGCCGCCGCAATCCGCTTTTGCCCGGCATCCTGGGAGCATTCCATCGTTACCAAAACCGCGGGGTAGTGCGTGCCATGCTACACCGCGGCTACCGTGTCGAGGTCGCGCCAGAGACGGCGGCGACGGCGGCGCTGCAGTGGGTGGAGAAGTTCGTGGGGCTGTCAGAATGCACGGAGGCAGAGCAAGCAAAGAAGGTGGCAGCGGCGGAAGCGACGCTGGCGAAATTCGAGTCGCACTGGCTGGAGCTTCCTCTCGCGCAGAAGAGCGCGTAGGATCTAATGTGCGCTTACGGAGCTCTTCTCTCTCTTCAGGCATCTATAGTAAACACAATGGAAAGAAGAACCAAACAGTTTTCTATACCTTCTCTCAACGATTTGAACTAACAAAAGAGTGAGGCTGTCCTTTTTTGGAAAGGGCACACACCTCACAGAAAGTCGACCGCACAGACTGAGGCGTAGCAACACTACAAAAAATAATTCCCCGAAGCAACAAAGAAGTACAGAACTAAAGCTCACGTGTCAATGATATATTCACCATGCATTACTTTTTTCTTTTCTAACTATTTCTCTTCTCTTCTTCCTCTTCTCTCCTTTTCTTCTTTGATGCTTCGATCAATAATTTGTAGCCGTCGTTGCATGCCTGAGCAAACACGCACGGACATTAAACGTTTGGCTGATTGAGAAATCCTGCCACGGAGGCGAAAAGAGGATTCTGCGCTACTGTTTCTTTTCTCTATTCTAGCTCTTTTTCTTTTGTTTTTTTTCTTAGGCGTTGAACAACAAAGCCAAGAACAACTTGAAGAAATTTGCCTTTTTAAAACCAAAAGAAAAAAAAGATCTGCAAGAATGTCCAAGATCAATGCCACCTACAGCTCCGGCTACTACATCGCCCCTGATGTCGACTTCCGCAAGCTGGAGGACCAGCAGCGGCTGGAGCAGCGCGGCAAGCGTCGTAAGCCCGGCACCGACTCCGCGGACGCCGGTGACGACAACGTAAAGCGCCAAACCTTCGCCATCCCGTTCGACCTCTTCTGCCTCCACTGCAACCACCGTATTGTCCGCGGCAGCCACGTTTACACGAACCGCCGCGCGACGGATCAGCGCTACCTCGACACCATCCGCGTCTGGGAGCTGGAGATTATGTGCCGCTTCTGCAAAGGGCGCTACTACCTCCGCACCGATCCCGAGACACCGAAGGAGACGGGTGGGTACATCTGCGTGAAGGGCTGTAAGCGCGTCGAGGGCGACTTCTACGCGCTCAATCAAGAGAACAAGGCGGCACGCGAGGAGTGGGAGAAGGCGAAGGCAGACGCCGAACTCGACCCCCTCGCGGCACTGGAAAAGGAGAATGAGGCGGCGCGGCAGCTGGAAGAGCGCAACCGACGCATTGAAAAGGAGGTGGAGCAGCAGGCAGAGCACAACGACAGCGACCTGCTGGCGATGCTGCGCAATCGACCGCGGCGGCAGGAGGGGCTGGCCGGCGCACTGTCCGCAAGCGGCAGCGACGAAGACGACGAGGACGGCCGCAGCGGTGCGGTGGACCACACCTCTCTCCAGCTGTTCGAAAAGGCAAAAGACCCGGCATCAACCTCGAGCGGTCTCCCACCGCCACCGTCGGCATCGGCGATGAAAGTCGATCGCGAGGGCAGCGGCGACTCGGGCGGCGAGGTTGACGATGTCGACGAGGACGCCGAGGACGCGGATGAGCGCAGCTACCGTGAATTTGAAGCGGACATGGCGCGTCGCTGGCGGGCACTCGAGCGGGAACAGCGTGCGCAGCGACGCAGAGAGCTGGAGAGCACCACGGCGAAGCCCACGGTGGACGAGGATGAGGTGAGCCGCGTGTTGGCGCGTTACGGCGGTGCACGACGTGTTGTGCCGTCGACGGCGGACGGAGCTCACGCAGTGCCGGGTACATCCGCACCGTCGGCGAGTACGCACACTCCACCTGGAGTGAGCGGTGATGCCACTCACAGAGATGCACCAGCGATGCCATCCGCACCTTCACAGCATCGCAATAAGTTCCTCGTGGAGGAGGAGGACGACGACGTCGGCGCCGAAGGATTGTGGAAGGCACAAGGCGGTGGTGGCTCGGCATCCACCCCTGTCCGTCCCGTTGCTTCGTTCGTCAGGTCTGCACCTGCGTTGTCATCTGTGACTTCTCGTCCAGCAGGCAACGCTCTCCTGCGCAACCTCGTTGATAGCGACAGTGACGACGATGCGCCGTAGCTGTTTCAATGTGTGTCTGTGTGCGTCTGGTTGTTTAAAGAACCGATGGAGGAACACACCATCGAGGCGTTGCAGAGATTTAACGCTTCTCAAGTGACGTTTTTCTTTGTTTCCTATTTGGATCTGCTTTGAAGTCAGAGTGACGGTTGCGAATGAGTACGATTAAAAAGAGAAAGAAAAAAGATGATATGAAATGGAGAGGTTTGGCGCAACGTTCAAGCCCGCAATAGGCACAAACAAGCTGCGTTGCTCCGGTAACCAGCAACATAGCAAAAAAAAAATCCAGTGTCTTTGTGTCGTGACCTACGGTCGTCTGATCCGAACAAATTCAATCAATATGTGTTTTGAATTTCCTTGCCGCTGATTTCCATTTGTCTCATCATCACGCCATCTATTTGTGTTCATCTTGAACAACAACGGAAAAACAACGACAACGCTGCCATCATACAGCAGCAACACACAGCTGAGCACGTCGATATCAAGAAAACCAACAAACACAACAAGAAACGTGCTTTTGTAGAAGAAACACCAACGTGTACTATTAAAATCATTTCATATCTGAACTCTGCGCTGCCCTCAGGAAGACCGGCGGCAATAGTAGGATTGCTTGAAGTCAAAGCGTTGCGGTCGAACAACTAGCAAGCACAACGACCATCTGGTCGTGAGGGAAAAGAAAACAAACAAGCAAACAAACATTGCAGTGTGTGTGTGTGTGTGTGTGTGTTCAGTTGACTCCAAAAGCAAAACGTGTCTTGTGAAAGTGCTTGTTGTCCAACAACGGAAGAAAGCGTGAAGTAGTCCACAAATCCTTGGAGATTAATTATGTCGGCTGCCCCTCCACCACCACCACCACCACGTCCGGGTGGCGCCACCGGCGGTCCCCGCGCTGGTGCCCCACACCCCACCTCCCTCTTTGGCAAACGCCCTCCTGGTGGCCCCGGAGCACCGACCCCCTTTGCTGCGGCGAAGTCCACCACCGACCCCGCCGCACGGCGAGCGAACATGATGAGCGTGTACAGCCAGTACGCGAACCCGATGGCCACCGGCGCGCCACCAGCACCGTCACCACCACCACCATCACCGCCGAGTCAGACCGTTGCTGCTCCCAGCGAACGCGGCGCAGGCGCTGCGGCCGCTGGCCCACCGCCACCA
>AUXI01000527.1:0-17472 GCA_000482105.1 Crithidia acanthocephali | reverse complement strand
AGTAGCAGAATCTTGTGTTCCTTACTTAAAGAGAGATACAAAGAGGTGGAGATGAACAAACAGCGGAGAGAAGAAATGCAACACAGAAAAGGGATGATAAGTGCATGTCAACCTTCAAGTCACCTCAGCTTTGTAGCAGCGTCATTGATAGTGAAACACAGCAGGACTGACTTCACCACAAATTGTTAAAGAGCAAACAGAGTTTTTGTTGGTGCGGCTTTCCTCTCTCCTGTGGCTTTTGTTACCGGACGGAAAAGAGGAAGAAGGGAGAATCACCGTTTTGGGACACCTTCTTTTCTAACATCGTTTTTTTTTTCTTTCCTGTCGCTGTTGTTCTTGTGTTCTGCGTCGGTGTTTTGAGTTGCCGAGATGCGTGACGCGCAGGGCAGGTGAAGACAATGATGAATTTACAAAAGGCACCCTTTCACTCCATTTTGAGCACAAGGGAGAGAGAAGCGCCAAGCGACCAGGATACGGCTTTACCGGCAATGCGGTTTGGAACGTTGATTGGCGTGTCGTCCGCAAGCCCTAAACCTTGAGAGAGGAACGTGTACAGGTACGCCATGTCCAGGCAGATGGTTTCGGTGGCAGCGGTGGGCCGCGGCTCTGAATCCAACGCGCACGCCTCCTTGCCCCGCTGCTTGAATGAGCCCACCGTTGCGGGGCTGTCGTCTGCCTGAAAGCGATGGAGGCGGTCGTAGTAGTACGAAAACGCATAAACGGATTTAGACGTGGGGGACAGCTGCGGCTGCGGCACGCCGTGAGCACCGCACCCGCTGAACTTGCACTCTGGTTTCTTGACAACGTGCGCGCGAAGCAGCTCAGCGCACGCGTCAAAATTTGCCGCTTCCCCGTTGCGCAGTTCTACGTTGTTGTGGTGCTGCGTGTAGCCCGTCGGAAAGCACGCAAATGACGCCGTGCCGTTGGCAGCAGCGAAGGCCGTCAGCATCGCGCGCTTCGCCTCGTTGAGGCCCAAGCCAAGGTAGCTGTGCTGGTAGAGCGAGATGGGCCGTGTGGGTGTGCGCAGCTGGTGCGCGTAGTTGAAGGGCAGCCACTCGCCTACGGACTTTTCCATCTCGAAGACCACCTGCGTGGAGGCGCCACCCATGTCAATCGTCACTGCCGTGGCATCGCTGTCCAGTTTGCCCAGCAGATAGTTCACCGTCAGCCAGCCGTACACGCCCTCTTGTGCACCAGAGATGATGGAGGCACCACGCGAGCGGAATGGCGAGTTGGCGAGAGTCTGGCTGGCCACGTCCAGGATTGCCTGCTGCTGCGTCTCCGTCAGCAACCGCAGCCCCGCCGTGGCCTTCAGCGTGACGGCAGTACAGGCGTAGAAGTTCTGCGGCACCGCCTCCGATGCCAGCTGCAGCAGGCTGTGCAGCGAGGTCTGCACACCGGCAATGTTCTGCGCGTAGGACGACAAGCCCGGCTCGATGCGGCGAAAGCGCTCCGACAAAAGCACCACGCCGTTCTTCGCGCGTTCAAACTGGAAGATGTGCACCCGCGAGCCGGTGCTCCCGGCGTCGATCACGACGTCGTACACGTTGGCGTACGGCGAGTCGCACGGGCTGACGGCGGGGTAGCGGCGATAGGCTGCGAAGAGGAGAAGAATGAGCCCACACAGCACAACGAGGCCGACAAGCCGCAATCGCTTCGTTTGCTGGTTCATGCGCCGTACAGGGGAGTAAGGACGCATTCAGGCATGTCAAGCGTGCGAAAGGTGAGCGAGAGAACCTGCACACGCAATTAGATATGGATTAAAACGCACAGAAAACGATGAACACCGGGCAATAAAAAAAAATAAGCAGAGAGCAGGTTTGACAACGCCGATGTGGGAACAACTATGAACCAGCAAATAGAATATTATAAAGGAAGGCGGATGGAGCGAAAGAAGCGATAGCCGCAAGGAAAGACGAACGCACTTGTGGTACCACTTTTAAGAAACTCAATGGTGAACACATGGGTACTTAGGTCGGGCTTTTTTTTTCTTTTAGAATCTAGCAAAAGCGCTAGAGAAATCTGCAGCGTCCACGACCCGAATTCTGATGCAAAAAACGAACACTTCAATCACACACAAACCTAATTTGTTGTTTGTGTGCGACCTTTTTTGTTTCAACGTCACTTCTTTTAAATGGAATCACTCCGACAAGCAAGTGCGTCTGCAACTTGGTGAAGACGACGACTAAAACGGGAATGAAACGAGGAACAAACAAAGTGCATACGAACTGACAGAGAGGTGGAGTAAGAGTATATAAATAAGGAGGAAAGCACCATGCAAAACCGGTATAACAAGGCAACAAAGGCGGAAAGAAAAAAAAAAGGAAGAGCGAGGTGCGCGAAGGACTTGTTTGCTTACTTTTCCTTCGTGGCAAGACGCGTGTAGAAATCCTTGATGTAAGCCATGGCCTCTTCGGGAGAATCGGTGAAGAGCATGTCATCGATTTCGGCTTGCGAGATGACGCCAAAGTCGGCCAACGCCTGCCAGTTGACGATCGTCTGCCAGAACTTCTTCCCCAACAGGATCACCGGCAGCGACGGAATCTTCCGCGTCTGCTTCAGCGTGAGCAGCTCGAACATCTCGTCCAGCGTGCCAAAGCCGCCGGGGGCGACGACGATGGCGCGGCACGAGTACATCATCCAGTACTTGCGCGTGAAGAAGTAGTGAAACTCGAAGGCGAGGCCGTCCGTGACGTGGCGGTTAAGTCCCTTCTCGAAGGGCAGCGAGATGCCCATGCCCATCGTCTTCGCACCGGGCACCGCCGCAGCGCCGCGGTTGGCCGCCTCCATGAAGCCCGGGCCGCCACCTGTTGTCACGACGAGGTCATCGAACTCCGCCTTCAGCTCATCCAGCGACTGCGTCTTGTCCTCCGGGGACAGCTTGAAGTAGTCCGGGATGTACTTGAAGCTGCTGTTGATGAGGTGCTGCTCCTTCTTGGCGAAGTCCGCCACCAGCGTCGCCAGCCTCTCCACCACGTCCACCCACTCGCACATCCACTGCGTCTTCTCCAGCCGCGCCAGCTCCGCCTCGACAGTCGCCTTGTCAGCCGGGTCGGTGCAGCCCGCCAGCTTCGCCTGCATGCCCTGCATCGTCGCGTCGTACTGCGACTGCGTCATGGAGCGCGCACTGCCGAAGAAGAGAAAGGTCGAGCGGATGTAATTGCGGCGCAGACGTTCCTTCGGCTCCTCGAACTCGCACATGATGCGGATCATGCGGCCGGCACCGCCGTTTAGGAACTCCGTGTTCTTGTAGGACTTCACGGTGGGTGTGAGCTTCTTGCCGGAGATGTCCTCCTCCTTCTGGATGTAGGGAGAGACGGCATCGCGGTCTGTTGGGGTCGGCATTGTGCACTGCGCTTCGTTGCCGGGGGTATTTATAAAGAAATTAAAAAAAAAGAGGACTCGATACAAATGAGATGGGAACACTGGACAGCTTTTTCCACGAATGTCGATGGAGGCAAAGGAAGAGAAAGGATAACAACGAGCGGAGCGGTGTATTGTCGAACTCCAGAGCCTACTGAATGGACGGTAATGAGGAGGTACTATCGTCTTCCTTCTAACTCGTGAGAGATAACATGGAAGCCGTAAAATAGAGGCGATGCAAGAGTATCGAGAAACGTGAAGAAGGGGAGCAGTGTCAGTGTTGTGGGTTGCGTCTGTGCATGAAATGGGGAGAGTTGGTGCGTGTCACCACCACGCATGGCGATTTGCATTGTCCAGGTGAGACGGAGCACGCGTGTCACCTGAGCACTCGCGCAGCAGTAAAGGAAGCAGATGCACAGAGACAGTAGTCGCGCGTCTGCCGTTTCACCGATCTCCGCAACGATAGGAGAAACTGCAGCGCGTAAGCACGGCAGGGTTCCACTCAAAAGAAGTCGGCTTGCCTTCATGGTTTCTGCTCGCTGCTAAACGTTAAAGAATACAATACATCTGTCCAGCTTCTCGACTTCTGCCTCCTCTGCAAAACGGAGCGCAGAGCGATAATAAAAGCAAAAAGAGGAGCTGGACTGCTAATAGTGCATACATGCACACGAAACTTGTTGCAGTGCCTTGTTGCGTGCGTCACTGTATGCCTGTCCTACACGTTTTCGTCGCCTATTCTGTTCTTGTTATCATTTTTGTATTGTTTTCAGCTTGTTCAAATGCTAGACGCTATCCATAATTTCTAAGGCACGCTCCTTTCATACTTCGTGGTTGAGAAAGGAAATATTTAAGTGAGAAAAAATGAAAACCACAAGTCGCATCGCGCGCGCTGCGGCTTCGCAACTACGGCTCTTTGCCCAAGTCGTCCGTTGTTTCACAGATGCGCACCAGACGCTGCAACACACCCAACGAGACCCACCCACCCACACACACGCTACGTCAATGTTGCGGCATGTTCACCACCTCATGGCACAGCAACGGGAGAAAAATGCACCGCAAAAGCAAAAACGAAAAGTCGAAAAAGAGCACCCTGCAGAAGGGCTGTTGTGTTTCTGAGCACCTGCAGGTCCTCTCTCCGTCCTCCTTCTTCACAGTGATGGAGAGCGTGATTAGTACTTGAAGACTTGGTCCTCCTTGTAGCCTAGCGCCTTCAGCAGACCGCCGACGGCACCCTGCTGCGGTGGCTTGCCTGCCTCGAAGAGCTTGTCGCCGCAGATTGCCTGCAGCATCGGCGGCGGGCCGCAGACGAGAATCTTCGTGTTCTTCTCCCCAGGCTTCGGCATAAAAGTGGAGATCATCGCCTCGTTGACGTAGCCAATGCCGCCCAACCACCGGTGTGGCACCTCCAGCAGCGTCAGATACATGTTGAAGTTGTTGTAGATCTTCTGCATCTCCACCAGCTCGTTCGCGAGCAGGATGTCGCGGCGCTGGTTGTTGGCAAAGATGAGGGAGATGTTCGTCTTGTCCTTCGGGTTCTCTAGGATACCGCGGATCACCTGGTACATCGGGGCAATGCCGGTGCCGCCGGCAATCATGCCCACGTGCCGCCACATGTTCGGCTTGTAGGCAAACTTCTCAAAAGGTCCCTTGACCAGCAGTTCCTCCCCCGGCTGCATCGCGAAGAGGTGGTTGCCCATCTTACCCTTTGGGTACTTCTTCACCAACAGCTCGAAGTGGCCCTTGGTGCTATTGGAGGAGATCGGCGTGTACGGCCGCGCCACGTCCTTCCCGTCCGCGTCCGTGAACTTCGCAACGATGCACGATGCCACCGGCATGCTGAAGTTCTCCTCCGGGCCGTCGAGGGCGAAGTAGAAGCGCCGCGTGTCGTGCGACTCGTAACGCGAGGAGAGCAGCTTGAAGGGTTTAAAGTCGTCTGGCGTGAAGGTGCTGGACGGCTTCTTGGCACACTGCGCGGCGAGCTGCTCCGACTGCTGGGAGGTGCTCCACAGGGCACCGCCTGCGCCACCGAGCAGCGTGGCCAAGGTGCCAGCTAGGAAACGGCTCATGATGAGATCGGTGTACCACTAAGGAAACTGTGCTAAACAGATGCTGGTCAAAGGAAAAAGAAAAAAACGGAGAGAGCCATGAGAGGCGACAGTGATGTCAGAACCCGTAAAGAAGAAAAAAAGAGTGAGGGGAAAGGTTTTTTTTTTAAGAAGAAGGGCATTGAGGCAATGGCGCTGGACGAAGCGACGGCCAAAAGTAGATGCGCGTCGGTTGCGTGCTCAACCTATTAAAAGCGGAAGGTGCCACGCTTCTCCATTGGATAAGTGTTTCCCTCACCAACTCCAGCTCAACTACCTTTCCTATCGAACAAGCAGCACGGTCACCGCAGGAGCAGTAATACCGTAAGCCGCACCATTGGGCAACAACTAATTGGAGTGCAGACGTTCCTCTACGCTTGAAATCCAAGAAAAACAACGGAAAGCAACACCTTTGTCTTCCATTCTGGTGTCCACGAAATTGTTGTTGTCGTTGTTGCTGTTGTTTGTTTTTTAAAGCATCACCGTGAACGAAGAAGGACGGTTTCTCTTTGTTTAAATGTGAAATGCGAGGCAGCTGAAGTAAGAGACAAGAATCATAATAGGAGTCAATTTATGTGGAATGTGCGCGTGGCGGCGTCCCCGTCGTACTCGTGAAGAGAACGATGGATGACGCAAAAAAAAAAGGTATAGAAAGATGCGCAGCACTCAATTGAAGCCCATTGCTCCGCTTAACGGGTAACTGAAACAACACAAAAAAAGGAGAAAATCAGAAGACAGAAAAACTAAAGCTACGGTCTTGTTTACTTCTTTATTACTTAACGGCTTGATCGAAGCTCAGCAGAACACGGACGTAACAGGAAAAGGAGAAGGCGTATCAGGAAAAAAAAAAGAGTAAAGCAAGTGAAGTTAAAAACGTTATATTAGCGCGCGCAGAAAATTGAGAAAGAGAACAGCATTTTTCAATTGCTTTCTTCTCCTTCGTGCTCAAGATCACTTCGAAAGCTGGATTCGTCGGCGACACGTTCTCTGCCGTCTGCCAATTTAATGGAAAGGATGCAAAGCAAGAAAACAAAAAAAATGTATCAGAGAGAAGAAGAGCAAGAAAAGTGGCTAGCTTAAACTTACGGGCGTTCATTAAACTGAATCGGCCTTGCTGAAAAGCAAACAATAAAGAAAAAAGATAAGTTTATGTTTTAGTGTAGCATATCAAAAGAAATCTCGCGCTTGAAAAGTAAAAAGAAGAAAAGATAGGAAGGGGAGGTTTTCAAAACGAGAAAAAAGAGGGGCAAGTATTCATTTGATTTGTAGGCGACAATCGTTCCCAAGTTATAAGAAGAAAAAAAGGAAAGAAGAATATTAGCTTTGGTGCTAGCGTAGTTAAGTTTGAAACAAACAGCAGAACTGCCAACAGACCATTTAGCTTAACGTGCGCATTCACGTACACCAGCGCAAATGCATTGCATCAGGCATTTACCTGTCTGAATCACACTTGCATCGCGTGGGTGTGTGTGTTTGGAACAAAGAAAAACCGTCCTCGCTACGAATCGTGTTATACATAAGCGTGCACCGCTGTTTGCATGGTGAGTATCGTAACGCCGTAGTGCACGCACGCCGGATGTTCAGTCCATCGCGGCAGGTGATGAAGAGGACAGAAAAAAAAAGGAAAAGCACAAAAAGACCTCCCGACACACGCACAGAGAGTTTCATCCTCATCGCGGGTAAAGAGGAAGAAGACGGTGGAATTGTCTTCTAGCCGAGAAAGCACAGAGTCGTACACACAAAGAAAAAGGGGGTGTTTTGCTCTTGTTGGTGACAGCAAGCATTCGTAACGAAAATAGAATTTCTGCTTGCCGACACAGTCGCAAGATACATATTCACTTTCTTGCAGAGTGCAAAGCTAGAGAAAGCAGCTCAAACAGCCATTATATAGCAATGGCGTTCAGAGAAATGCCTTATCAGCGTTGCGTTGGTGCTAGAAAAAAAAAAGAAGAAAAAGGAGGAAGATGGCACAACAGTCAAGTGTGAGAAAAACAGTGAGTAGAGACAATGCGTACAGTAAAAAAAAAACTGAAAGGAAAGAAAAAAGCGAAGCACACTTTCACACAGAGTGCATCGCCACTACTCGTTTTCTCGTTAGCGGAATACAGACACAAATATAAATATAAAAAGACACACATATAAATAGCCAAGCTGTGTGCCTAGGCGATAAGGCCACAAAGGTGAGAAAGGGAACAAGAGTACCAGATCATATATATATATCTCTATCTTTACGTGTTTGTGTGTGTGTGTACAAATTGTACGAAATAGAAAAAAAAACGACGCACAGGAAGAAGACTGGAAAAAAAAAAACGTGTTATGGGTTTTTCTTTTTTTTTTAGTCTTGTGCGCCTCGCTAGTAAAAGCCGTGACTAGCTCTGCGCCGCTCTTCATTCGGGTTATAACGTGAAGAGCCGTCGTACCTCTTTCAGTTGTCTTCACCCTTCGCTCGTTTATTACTTTAATTATATCTTTCGCTTTTTTTTGTTTTTTTTTTGTTTCGTTGGATTTTTGGGGGATTAGTTGGGGAGTTGCTCCATGGAAGGTTTTCGTTTCTTTGCGGCGTCGTGAAACCCAGCTTAACGAGAAGCGTAGTTGTTGTTGTTCTTTCTTTGCAAAGCTGAAATCTCCTCCCATTCCTTGTTCTCCGTTTTACGATAAGTATGTCAGCACCGACGCCCATGGCAGCTCAGCGTCCACGAGAGCGTTGTGATACACGGCGTACACGTCAGAGCCGTTCTGCGGGTCGTGCAGGCTCCGCAGTAAGTCCATCACAACAGACTTGTCGAGGATGTTCTGCGTGCACCAGCGGGCGTACATGAGGCGCAGCTGCTTGACGCGGATGCTCTTGCGCGGGTTGGAGCCGGAGAGGGACATGGTGTGGTGCATGATCACTTCCATCGCGGCGATAGCCTGGAAGAGCGGGCCGGGGCGGCGCTTCAGAATCTCACCCACCACCTCGTCCACCTCTGCGGAGGAGAGGAGGTTGCTGTTGTTCAGCGACACCGTCGAGCACGCGAGGAGGGCACCGACCACCTTGGCCAGCTGCACGAGCTGCGACACCGTTGAGCCGTTGCCGGTCTCCGCGACAGCCAGGCTCGTCACCGCCTCCTTCCACCCACGCGACTTCTCGCCTGCGTCGGTGCGGACACGGCGCAGCACGACGAACTCCGCGTCGTCGGCGATCTTCTGGAAGGACATGCACTGCGAGAGCGGATCGTAGTGACCGACACTCGTGATGGACTCGGCGAGGGGGCTGTTGCGCAGGTTCGGCGTCGTCGGCGTGCGGCAGCGCTGCGGGGTGCCGGGGATGCCGCTCTCCGAAACGTTGCTGATGCTCAAGAAGTAGGGCAGGAGGCGGAAGCGGCACTGCAGAGCAACGCGCAGCATCGCGGCGTCCGTTGCGGGGTTCGCGATGGTGTTCAGCAGGGCTGCCCCGATGGCCGTGGCGCTCTTGGCGAGGGTGACCATCTGGTCCGTGCCGCTCGACGTCGTCAGGTCGTGCAGCATCACGTTGAAGAGACCGGGGTGAAGCAGACTCTGCGCCTCCGCGATGTTCGGCAGCCGCGCCACGTCTGCGGCGTAGCAGTGCTGGATCATGTGGCCGATGTTCTCAAACATGCGAGGGCACTGATGGTACTCGGCCTTCTCGATGTCGAAGCGCATCCACTCGATGATGGCGGCCATCAGGTCGTTGGGCTGGAAGGACGGGCACGAGGTGAGGAGGGAGGAGAGGAGGTTCGTCACACGCTGGCGCTCGTCGAAGCGCGACGTGTCCGTCGCCGCCTGGCGCAGCCACCACGTGAGGCAGAGCACCTTGTTCTTCAGGCTCATCTCGCCAATGCCGTGCAGCACCGTCTGTTCCTCCTTTGGGTCGTTGAAGTTCTGCATGAGCTGCAGGCTGACGTTTTGGATGTTCACCACCTCCGTGGCGCCAGTGGCCGACGTGCGGCTGCGCGAGAGCAGCGAGGCGCCGTAGTCGTTGAGGGAGCGCGAGGCATTCATCTCGGATTGCGGGCGGCTGTACGTCGACACGGGAGGCGAGCGGCGGTCCCCCGCCGCTGCAGCGGTCGTGGCGGCCGGCATGGCGGTGATGGAGCTCGGCTTCAGGTACGACGGGTTCTGCGCGGCCGCCTTCGGCGCCACGTAGGGCCGCGAGAGGCCGGCGCTGTTGTTTGGGCTTGGTGGGGAGATGAGGATACTGGCGCCAAAGCCGGAGCTCTCGCGGAAGGTCACGGAGGCGGGGCGGGGCAGCGCGAACTCCGTGCGCTGGGTGATATTTTCCTCGCTGGGGCTCATGATGGAGGAGGACTGCAGGAAGGAGGTGCTCGCGACGCTGTCGATGTGCTTCATCGAGGCGGAGCGCTGCATGTCGTCGCACGAGTCCGCCTCCCGCATCACCCGCTCGCTGGACACCCACCCCTGCTTGCGGTTGAGGTCGCTGAGGTCCATCATGAGAAAGCGAATGCGTGGACGCGGGTGCGCCGTCTCGACGCTCTTCGCCATGCCAAGGTAGCGCGCCAGCACAGAGGGGCGGCGCTCCTTGAGGATGGTGGCGACCGTCTTGATGAGCGTCGCAAAGACCTCGAAGACGTAGTCCTCGCGCTCCGTCGGGTTGCTCGGGTTGAAGCTGCCAACGAGGAGCTGGAAAATGCTCTCGATGACTGCCTCCGTCACGAGGTCGATCTTGAACAGCTCGCCCACGAATTTGATGTTGCCGACCAGGCGGTTCTTCAGACGGGTACGCTTCATGTCCACCTCCTCCGCGCTGTACGGCTTGCCGGTCGTGCGGTCCACCTTCTCGTCCGGCGTCAGCTCGATGGGGCGGCGGAACTCCTCGTCGCACGTGCGCAGCAGCTCGCGGCCGATGCGGTTGCAGAAGAGGCGGTCGCGCAGCTCAGCCTCCAACTCCCGCTCGCTGTCCTTCATCTCGCACAGCTCGCTGAAGAGACGCGCGTAGAGGCCGCTGTACTCCGGCTCCTGCACCGCCTTGTCGAAGAACACCTTCACGATCTCGTGCAGTTCGCCCTCATCCGTCTGCCGCAGGGGCAGCTGCAGCAACTCCTTCAGCAGCTCCTCGTACTTCTGCGGGGTGATGCGGCTGAGCACGGACATGACCTTGTGGTGCACCATGCGCACCGGCTTGGCGCGCGTCTTGCCCTTCAGGCCGGAGCCGAGTGCACCGCGGTTGACGCCGTCCTCGGAGTTGAGGACTTCGCTCATTGACAGCTGCAGGTGCTTCGGCACCTTCAGGGTGGGCACCTCGAGGTACTGCTGCACGCACCAGCGCAGCACACCGTGCGGCGTGTGTGAGGCGTCCTTCCGCACCGACATGAACATGCTCACCGGGTACACCTGCGCCGCCGTTGCCTCCTCCGTGAAGGAGTGGAAGCACGTGGTGACGGGGGTGGCGAGGGGGGAGAACGGGCTGCTCATGGAACTCTGCGGCGACATCATCGCGAGCGGCGACAGCTCCGGCGCGGCCTGCGGCTTCGTGTCCGGCGAGTGGCCGAGCGCCGTCGGCGGGGATAAGATCGGCCGCGGCGGCGCCAGCGCCTTCTTCTCCACCACCGTGGCAGTCGTCGCGGCACTTGTCGGGTACCACGGCCGCGCCGTCGCCGTCAGCGTCTTCTTGTGCGGGGGCAGCGACTTCACGAACTTCGGTGGGCGGAAGACGGACTCGGTGCGACGCTCTCTCTCAATGAGAGAACGAGTGTTTTGCGTTTCCATCAGCATGTTGATGCACTTAACAGGGGTGGGGTGAGTGTGACTGGGTGGGTGTGTGCTTTAGAGTTGAGTGAAGGATAACAAACAGAAGGAAATGAAAGGAAGTAAAGCTGAAAAGACTACGTGTGTGTGTGTGTGGGTGTAATGAAGGGAGAGAAACAAAAAAAACGGTACGTGTAAAAGGCGATGTAGCACGGCGAGTGAAAAGTAACGAGAAGGACAGAAGAAGACGTGTGAAGGGAAGAAGAGTGGTCGGTAGAAAGAGAGGTCACGTTGGTGAGGTGCAACAAACACATCTGCAATAACACGAAAGCTATGCAGCCGTCACCCATTGCAAGTGGTGGAATTGACCCTTGCGAATGAAACGTAGGCATTACAGCTGGTCTTCTTTTTGGCGCAAAAGACCTCAGTTAAAAGAACAATCGCTCGAAGCGCAACAACAAAGCAACACAAAAAGAAGCGTCTCGAAACGCTGATGTCCAGATTGCCATTTGGTGTAGAATGGAAAGCTGCTGCTCTGTACATGTTCTGTGCAAGAAAAGAACTGCCGGAGCAGCAGCGAAAAGGCAAACGAGAGCAAAACCAGCTTGGAGGAGTGCACAAACACCTCCACCCACAGTGAACAACAGTCAGTCTGCTGCTAGATTGCACTTTCACTGTTCTCCGTCTCTTCAGCACCGTCGTCGCTTACGGGTGACGGCGCTCGCCGCATTACCGGCGGGTGTGCGTCGTATTGTTCCGACAACTCCGCTGCACGACTACCAGCGCTGCGCAGTTCATGACGCAGCACTACAAAAGGATCCTGGTGTAGGTGCAGCCTCCGCCGTGCTCAGACCCACCTCGCGTGCTCGGGCATCCTCTGCGCGTGCGGCAGCCACCAGTTCCTCCACCGCCGCCTCGGGCACCGAGACGGCCTCCGGCTGTGCCCACGCCGGCCGCAGTGCCACCACGTCCGCTGGCGTGTCAACGGCAGGCGCCATGGCCAGTGCCTCGTTGCGCTGCTGCAGGGCACGAAGACGCTCGTTGACGCTGCGCAGCCGCTGCGCCGCTGCCTCGGCAACGCGGCTCTGTCGCATGTACGCGTTGCCCAGTGCGGTAGAGGTTGTGGCACCGCCGCTGTCGCTGTCAACCGACGCATCGTCCACTTCTTCCACCGACACGCTGCCCAGCACGCGCGTCCCCTGTGCCCCACCACGCACCGCCACGTAGCGATGAATTTGTTTCTCTAACTCCCCCAGCTGCGTCATCAATGACTCTCCGCAGGTGAAGGGATTGGACGTCGTGAGGGCGGCGAACACCGACCCGTCCAGCAGCGTGTCAACGCGGTGTTCCTCTGCGTCGGTCAGGCCGGCTTGAGGGCGGACAGCGATGGCGGGCGACGGGAACGGCACCTTCGCTCTACTCGACGACGGCGGTGGCGGTGGTGTCGGCGTCAGCGCAGCTCGCGTCTGCTGCGGTACGCGGGCACTTTTCTGCGTGCCTCGTGGCGCCTGCTTCTTCGACTGCGGCGGCGGCGGATCCCTGGCGAGCGAAGGACCGGCGGCTTTGTGCGACTTTGACGCGGGCGGCTTCACCGGAGCTGAAAGTGGCTTCTCCGGCGTGGGCGGTGCCGGCGTGTCGGAGACGGACGCGGAGAGCGGGCGGAGTGCCGCGTCCACCCTGGACTCGTTCGAGCTGCTCGCCCTTTTCCGTGTTCTCGCCTCTTCTTCCATCTCAGCGGGTGCATCCAGCGCATCATCCGCTATAAACATCTCCTTCTGGCCGGACGTGCCGAGATGTATTTCGTAGCTCCGCCCCTCGTTGTCCACCGCCGTGATGAAGGTGTCGATCTCCCGCTGGAGGGCTTCCATGTGTGCCTCCATGTCCGTCGAAGCCGCCGGGGTGGACGCTGCTGCTGCTGTTGCCGCTGCGGGTGAAGACGGTGTCTGCGCCGCTGACGTGAACGTTCCACCCGCTAGCAGCCGGAGCACCTCCGGGTCTGTGATGTGTTTGATGTCCTCTCGACTGAAGTGAATGGAGAGGCCGCCGTGTGTGAGTGGCACCGGCCGCTGCAGCTGCGCCTCCGCCCTCGCCAGGGCAGCCAGCGGCATGCGGGGGGCGGCGTCATGCGACGACGTCGCGGCGGTGCGGAGGGCCGCATCACCGCCGCTGAAGTCGGCGGAGGAGAGGGAGGCGGACGAGGACGAGGAGGAGAGTTCGCCGTAGTCCTCGTCACGCAACAGTCGAGAAGTCAGCACATCCAGCCGAACCTTCGGCACCCGCTCCACACCGGTGGGATGCGGGGCTACAGTATCCACCGGTTCCCGCACTGCCTCGCCATCACCGGAGCCCTTCATACTGCATACAACAATAAAAGAACAGCTGAGGTGGTGAAGGTCAAGCAAGCATGAAGTATGCTAGTGGTGACGTTGCCTCTATGCACTTGCACTTGCCGTTGTTTTGTGTGTTCCCCTGCGAAATAGACAACGAAGCCACGGACACAAAGTGTAAAAGGCAGATGAAAGCAGCTTCTTGGTTTTTGTTCTTAAAGGGCAAAGAGTGAGCGACAGAGAAGGGAAAAAAGAAGTTGAAAGTGTTGTGCCCAACTGCTGTTATGGAGGCTGCTTTATTGTGCGCACGTTGCGTGTAGCTTACCAAAAGGTTTGGTGCCAGAAGTCTGGCCACCAGTGGTCCTCAAACGAGAGAACCTCGTGCAGCTCGGCTTCGTTCTCGTAGAGTTCGAGCAGCGTTGCTGCAGAGTCGTCTCGGCAAAAAGCCATTTCTGTTTGCTTCGCTGCCTCCCACATAAAGACATCTCTACCTGAACACTTCGTCTCCGTCAACAAAGGCTTTCGTGTTTTCGTGTAGACAATGATTGTTGCTACAAGCACGCACGAGCAACAATAACAACAACAACAGAACAATAATAAGAGAAGCGCCTGTGCGCCACTGCTTGCACGGACGCTAGACAACACACACGCATCATCAACAGAAGGGGCGTCTTCCGTCCAGCAGCCAACAAGGAACGCATCTGCGCACCTCGAGTCGGAGAGAGAGAGAGAGAGTAGTCAACAACACACACAAACATTACAATAGCGCCGTCGCCTGAGGCTGCGATGGCAAACCTTGTACACAACAACGCATCAGATAAAACAAAGAAAAAAGATAACTGTGAACAGTGATGGTGATGCATCGGACAGAAAGCAGGAAAAACAAGCGTCGCTCCCTCCCTCACTTCTTCTTCTTGCCACCTGCAGATCCTCGACCGGCTACTTTCTTCTCCTCCGCACTCACCATCGGTGAGGCGCCGGTATACCAGTCCGCGCTGCCGGTGCCATCCGTCGCCGCCTCCTGCAGTTGTTTTACGCTGTCGTGCCGCGTGTCGTGGATGTGCACCGTGTAGCTCGTCGCCGGGCCGTCGCCGTCCTCCTCCGACTCCGCGGAGAGCAGGTCCGCCAGCGAGTCGGCTGACATGGCCTCACCGACGCTGTCAGCCGTGTCGTTGGTGGCCGCCGCCGCCGCATCGCTGGTGGCGCGCTCCACCGTAGCCTCAAAAGCGTCACCGTCGTACGCCGCCTCGCGCTGCTCCTTTGCCAGCAACGTGACCTGATGGGGTGTGAGCTGCTTCTTCTGCAGCTGCGTCAGCACACCCATGATGACGGTGGCTTCGCGCATGGAGATGAAATTGCCGGACAGCTTTGCCTCCTCCGCCTGGATGGCGGCAACACGCTTCTTCACCGTCAGCTCGTCGTAGAAGGACTCCAGCACCTTCTTGATGGCGACGGAGTGCGCGACGCCTCGCTTCTTCAGCTCGTAGTACTGCCGTTCCATCCGGTCGAGTGGCTTGCGCACCCAGAAGATGTTGTAGTACCGCATGCCTTCCGAGGCGACGAGGCGGCTCTTGCGCGCCAGCTCATCGCGCAGCGCCATGCGCTCGACCGAGAGGTGGTCGGTGTCGTCCTGCGTCGGCTCGCTTTGGTTCTGTGGGTTGAGAGTCTTCTCCTGCTGAAAGTTGTGGTTGATTGGCGGGAACATGCGAAAGTGATTGTACCACTCCGGAGGGATGTAGAAGCCGGTGCCGGCCAGCCGGCCCATCCGCTTCATGTGCTCCCACGGCTCGTACTTTTCATTCCACGTGTCGAAACGCGGCGCCACGCCGGTGTTCTTCGGGATTTTGTACAGCTGCGCACAGGAGCGGCGCATCTTGACGAGTTCTGCGTGTGCGAAACAACTGTCGTGTGGTGAGGGTGAAGGGGAAGGGTAAGAAGGACAATACAAGAAACGATCACGGCGGAAGTGCGCGTGCATGGAAGGTATGAAATTGGAGCCGTGGTGTCGAAGAGGAGCACAAAACAAAAAGTTCCAGCCGGTGGACCAGCACCATGCGGACGATGCTCCCCATCCGTGCTACGCCCATTTGTCAAAGTGCTAAAAAAAAAACCAGTGCCCATCATCAGCACGTAGTAGAAGTCGTATCGGCCATGAACAATTCGTAGCAGTTGCACAGTGCCTCTCCCTAACGGTATTCTCTATGTGCAACAAAAGACTTGAAGCGCAACGCGGTAAGCAGTCTCACTGTCCGCATACGCGTGAGCTCCGACAACGCATGCACTTCGTACGGTTTCTCTCTGTGTTTGGTTGTTAAGCATACAAAAAGCAACATGAAGAGGAGTGGTGTGTGCGTGGAGCGCACCCATTCGCCATCGCCGCCGTGACTGAACTGTGAGAATAAATAGCAACGCTGCGCCGCCTCCGCTGGAGTAGAGAGGACGTCAAAACACATGAAAAGAACGTAAGAACGAAAAGAAGAAAAGAAAAGAGCATAAATTTCACTTTCTTCTTTCCAGGACTTTCACGAAAAAAAGTCGCAGCACGCCGCCCGCCTCCTTTTCTTCCAGTCCTTCCTCTTTCACGGTATCTGTGGCAGGTCACACAGGCGCTCGTCGTGTAAGAAGGCATTCCATACGAAAGCTGTGAAGTGTTGTGACATCGCCTCTAAGAAACAAACAACAATGAAAAAAAAAAGCATCAACAAACCTTCAAAAAATAAAAGAAGAAACACGGCACAAATAATAATAGTATTGATAGGAAGAATAGTGATAAGAAGCACACAAAGAGAGCCTGAGAGAGGAAGACCAAACCTGTGTCTTCTCACAGATGCCACACAGAGAGCCCATTGACGTTCAATGGAGAAAAACGAAGTCGTCTATCCACTTAGAAGAGGTCATGACGTCGCAACGACGAGACATAGCCAAAACATCCCCAGACACATCACAGGATGAACTTCTTGATGTCGACCTTCTTCACCATCTTGTCAACCGCCTTCTTGACGTATGCGGCGTCGATCACAAACTTCTCGCCCTTCCGCTCCGGCCCCTCGAAGCTGATCTCCTCGACGACTTTCTCCGTAATCGTGATGAGGCGACGTGCACCGATGTTCTGCACCGTGGCGTTGATGTGTGCGGCGATGGCCGCGATCTCCCACAGCGCGTCCTCCTCAAAGACGAGGTCGACGCCTTCCGTCGCCATCATCGCCTTGTGCTGCGAGATGAGGTTGAAGCGCGGCTCCGTGATGATGCGGTGGAAGTCCTCCTTCGTCAGCGGCTGCAGCTCCACGCGGATCGGCAGACGGCCCTGCAGCTCCGCCAGCATATCGGACGGCTTCACGCTGTGGAAGGCGCCGCTGCAGATGAAGAGTATTTTGTCCGTCTTCACCTGCACGTTGAACTTCGTCGACACCGTGGTGCCCTCCACAAGCGGCAGCAGGTCCTGCTGGACGCCTTCCGCAGACGCCTGGTGGCCCTTGTAGCCTCCAGCCGCCGTCACGATCTTGTCGATCTCGTCAATCACCACAATGCCGTCCTCCTCGCACGCACGCAGCGCCTCCGCCGTGACGTCTTCAGTGTCCATCATCTTATCCAGCTCCTCCTGCAGCACCGCCGGAAACGCGTCTTTAATCTTCATCACCTTCTTCACCGTTTGCTGCCGCTGGCCACCCATCATGGAGGGGATGTCGAGTGAGATAAATACGCCTTCGCCGGTGGCCGACTTCGGCTTCTCCTTCTTCTCCTGGAGCTCCACCATCACCTCGATGTCGTCAAGGGCACCGCTGCGGAGATGCTCGCGGAAGCCGTCCGACACGCCAGCCAGGGACTTCAGAATGCGGTCCTCGGCCTTCACCTTGGCTTCCTCCTCGTGCTGGCGGCGGATGTTCTGCTTCGTCTCGCGAGAGCGACGCCTTGTAGAGGTCCTCGATGATGCTCTCCACATCGCGGCCGTGGAAGCCGACTTCGGTGAACTTCGTGGCCTCCACCTTCACAAA
>AUXI01000526.1:0-17491 GCA_000482105.1 Crithidia acanthocephali | reverse complement strand
AGCAGCATTTGTCACGAGTGCGTCCAGTGAGTGTGTTGAGCTGAGATGTTAGTAAACGCCATGTTACGTTTTTCTTGTTTCTCCGTGCATGTGGGTTACCACCGAGCTCTTTTCCTTGAATAACACCCGGTGCTTCGCATTGCTTCGGTGGCAGCCAGATCATGGGAGTGTGGAACACCGGAGTAGTGATCGCTCATGGCGGTTCTTTTTACAGCTTCCTCTCTGGGTTCCTTTTACAGTCAACCCTTCACTGTAGCTCCCCTTTTTCTTTCTTCTCTTTGTTTCTTACAAGAAAAAAAAGTTGCACTGGACCTGTCCAGGATCATAACGAGTCTAACATAGAACACACGCACACACACACGCACACGCATACAGACAAAGGAGAGCCACATCCAGCTGCTGTTTCCGAAGAAGTCCATCTGGGGAGCAGAAGAGCCGACTTTCTCACACAGAGGAAACAGCGCTGCCAACCTTTTTTTAAAGTTTTTTTTCGGTAGCATGACAGCGCGCTTCCTTTCCTCCTCTTTAAAGCAAAATCTTTGACACGCTAGTGCGCCACTTCCGTCGGCATGAAGAGCGCCAAGCACGTGGTGGTGGTGGAGGTGTGCACCGTCGCAGACCGCGCAGAATGGACGGATCTGAGTGCGATCACGCTCCTGTACGTCCGTGTGCAGGCGAGTCGACGCCTCGCACAGGGCCATCGACCGCCTTTCCTCCCAGGTGCCCTCGTCTCCCTCGCCGACGCGCCGCCGCTGCTGGCGGAGGCGATCTGCTCGCTGCGCCTGTGCGACGTCTCCTTTCCCCTCGACTGCGCCTGGTCCAGCATGGAGGAGGTCGACTTCCACATGCGGCTGTACCGTCTCTGTGCGGAGGAGGAGCCGTGCGGGGGCGGGTGGCGTGGCAACGCGGCAAGCCTCGACACCGGGGCCGCGCCGTGCACGCTCCCGCTAGCCGGGGACAACGACGGTGGCGACGTACCGGCCTTCACCATCACCCCTCTCCCCCACGCCTCCCTCGAAGGGCTGTGGGAGTCGCTCTACTACGGCGAGAGCGAGGCGGCGTCGATTGCGTTTAAGCGCGACATCGTCAGCTACGTGGATGCGGCAATGCGCTTTACCCGCGCCGGTGTCAGCCCCCACCTCATCTCGTGGAATCGACTGGTGCTCTTCTACGGCCCCCCAGGCACCGGCAAGACCTCCCTCTGCCGCGCACTCGCCCAGAAGCTGGCGATTCGTCTCACTTCCAGCGGCTTTTCTCGTGCGTGCGTCCTCGACATCAACGCACACAGTCTCTTCAGCCGCTGGTTCAGCGAGAGCGGCAAGCAGGTGCTGCACCTGTTTGACCAGATTCACCGCATCGCCGCCAACACGGACTGCCTCGTGTGTTGTGTGATGGACGAGGTGGAGAGTCTGGCGGCGGCGCGGACTTCCGCGATGAAGGGCAACGAGCCGTCGGACTCGATTCGTGTGGTGAACGCGCTGCTGACGCAGGTGGATCGACTGCAGCGCTGCGCGAACATATTGGTGCTCTCCACGAGTAACCTAACGGACGCGATTGACGAGGCCCTGTTGGACCGCGCTGACAAGCGCATCTACGTTGGTCCGCCAGGCTTGCATGCGCGGCAGGTTATGTTGCAGTCTAGTGTGCAAGAGTTGCTCGAAAAAGGGCTGGTGGGGCTGCCGCTGACGGATGAAGAAGGCAGCGCTCGAATCTGCGTCGATGTGGAGCTGCGGAGCTCTGGCGGTACCGGTGGTGCGGCGGAAGCCGAGGAAGGCGGCGCCGTGCCACACGCATTGCGAGGAAAAGACTGCCCGAGTTGCGACGACTGTGACGCAGAGTCGCCTGCGTTGCAGAACGAGGAAGCGCAGGCGACAGCACCAGCGGCTCAGAAAGGCACGAGCCGGGCCGTACCCGACTGCTCAGCCACCGCCAGTTCGGTATCCTCTTCTGCAGCACCAGTGGGGATGGCAAGGCCCGCAGCGTTGGGATCGGACGGAGCGACTTCGCCCGCTCCTCGTCCTCGCTACACGCTCACGGCGCTCCTGAGGCACGTAGCGGAGGCGAGTGAGGGCTTGAACGGACGCACGCTCAAGAAGCTGCCGTTTCTGGCATACGGCACCTGTGTGTGCAACGGGGCGGTTCGCGTGGGTGCGGCGGTGGACGCTCCCATGTCGGTGGATCTTGCGGCGTTCTTGGAGGCACTGTTCGATGCTGCACGACAGGCAGCGGCGGATGGGTCTGCGAAGCAAAAAGCATAGTCCAACGCCATTTGCTATTCGAGCCTTTCCTCCTCTTTTTTTTTCTGGTTGTTGGTATTCCCAGAGTCCCATAGATTGTTATGCTTTCTTTTCTAGTTTTTAACCTGCTACAAGAACTTCTCAACCAAACATTAACTGTGTTGCGATGATCCTGCACTCGGTTTGATTTGCAGCTATGCGCCTGCAAAGAAAAAAAAACAGCAGCTCAGTGAAACTGGGAGTTTGTTTTGTCCTTTTGCGGCCATCTATTGCCTCACCATTTTCCAAATATGTGCTTTGTGACGTTGTCGTCTCCGTCCCCAGGATTTTTTGGGAAAGACAAAGACGGCCTATGCGATATATATATATATATATATATATATATTTGAAATGTAGCATCGAGTCATCGCTTTCCTCTTTTTCTATTTCTCTCTCCTTTTCACACTCTACGCATTTCCTTTGTTTCGGATGTTAATGAACGCTTACAAAACACACACGTGCAACTAGGAAAATCCACTCACTGCGTTAGTCTGACGTCCCTTGTTAGGGGTGGTTATTACAACCTGAGCACATTGGTCGTTAACAGGTCGCGTCGACAGTAACAAAACACACCAAACCGGCGAAAACAAACCGAATTGTAATAGAACTTTTTTTTCTTCTCTCTTTTTTTTTTAATCCAACCTTCCGTCTCAGTGTGGGATGAGTCGTTGTGTGTTGATGGTGGCGGAGAAGCCGTCGCTGGCGGAGAGCATCGCGCAGATCCTCAGCAACGGCAGTTGCGCTCGTCGCACCCGCGCGCTGCCCGTGTACGAATACAACAGCACCTTCATGGGTGCCCCAGCCTACTTCAAGGTGACGAGCGTGACAGGGCATGTGTTTTCCTGCGACTTCACCTCGCAGCACCAAAACTGGGACCGCACGGACGAGGAGGAGCTCTTCACCGCGCCGATCACGTGGAAGGACAACTCGGGCAAGGTGACGCACCACCTCGAGCACGAGGCGCAGGGCTGCGACACGCTGGTGCTGTGGCTCGACTGCGATCGCGAAGGCGAGAACATCTGCTTTGAGGTGATGCAGGTGGTGCGGCGGCAGATCTACAACTACAACAATATATTTCGTGCCCACTTCTCCGCCATCACGGCGGAGGAGATCTTCAACGCGTTTCGCAACCTCGGCAAGCCAAACAAGAACATCAGCGATGCCGTGACCTGCCGGCAGGAGTTGGACCTCAAAGTCGGCGTCGCCTTTACCCGTTTTCAGACCAAGTACTTTCAAGGCAAGTATGGTGACCTGGATGCGAGCGTGATCAGCTACGGCCCTTGTCAGACGCCGACGCTTGGCTTCTGCGTGCAGCGCCACGACGAGATTTTGAACTTTAAACCAGAGAACTTCTGGCGCCTCGTCCCGGTCGCGTCACGCAACGGCGTGCTGCTGCAGTTCGACTGGGAGCGTGGCCGCGTCTTTGATGAAACGATGGGACGACTGCTTCTGCAGAAGGTGACGAAACAGGGAAAGGTCGCCACGGTGACAAACGTCGCAGTGGGCAACGACACACGCGCTCGCCCCACGGGTCTGAACACTGTTGACCTCATGAAGATTGCGAGCAAGTCACTAGGCATCGGCCCGCACTACGTGATGAGCATTGCCGAGAACCTGTACATCCGCGGTTACATCTCGTACCCGCGCACGGAGTCCACCGCCTACCCGCCGTCCTTCAACCTCGCCGGCGCATTGGCGCTGCAGCGCAACCACTCCATGTGGGGTGCGTACGTCTCCGCCCTGCTGCAGGACGGCCACGCGCGGCCCAAGGCAGGCAAAGACGCCGGGGACCACCCGCCCATCACACCCATGCGTAGTGCCACGCCGGCGGAGCTGTCCGGTGACGAGTGGCGCATCTACGAGTACATCACCCGCCACTTCATCGCCTCCGTCTCGCCGGATTGCCGGCTGATCAAGACGAAGATTACGATCGAGCTGGGCGGGGAGGTGTTCAGCATCTCTGGCAAGGTGGTCGAGGACCCGGGCTTCACCGAGATCATGCCGTACGCCCGCGTGGAGGATGACAAGGTGCCCACCGGCGTCAACCGCGGCGACGCCTTTCAGCTGTCCGACGTGCGCCTGCAGGCGGGCCAGACGCAGCCGCCGTCGTACCTGACGGAGTCGGATCTGATTGGGCTCATGGAGAAGAACGGCATTGGCACCGATGCCTCCATCTCCACCCACGTGAACAACATCGTCGAGCGCGGCTACTGCAGCGTGCAGGCCGGTCGTGTCATGAAGCCGTCGAAGCTCGGCATTGTGCTGGTGCACGGCATCAAGACAATCGACCCGGAGCTGGTGCTGCCGCTCGTGCGCAGCCGCGTCGAGGAGTACGTGACGCACATTGCCGAAGGGCGGGCACAGCTGCAGGACGTGCTGAGCTACTCGCTGGACCTCTTCTTCTCCAAGTTTAAGTTTTTCAAGGACCACATTGACACGTTCGATGCGCTGATGGGGGCATCCTTCTCCGCCATCTCCTCCACCGGCAAGCCGATCACGCGGTGCGGCAACTGCATGCGCTACCTGAAGCACCTCGACACCCGCCCGCAGCGTCTGTACTGCCCGTACTGCGAGGTGACGTTTGCGCTGCCGCAGGGAGGCGTCATTAAGCAATACTCGAGCTTCAAGTGCCCCATCGACAACTTCGAGCTGGTGATCTGCCACATCGACGGCGGCAAGTCGTTCCCCATCTGTCCGAACTGCTACAATAACCCGCCCTTCGAGGACCTCAACCCGCGGCGGAGCGGCAACAACAACAACAACAACAACGGTGCGAGTGCAACGCATCACATGGCCTGCGACGAGTGCCGCCACCCCACCTGCGAGCACTCCCTCGCCACCAACTACATCTGCGACTGCATCGACCCGTTCTGCGGCGGCAGCATGGCCTTCGTGCCGCGCACCGCCGGCAAGTGGAAGGTGTGCTGCAACCGCTGTACCATGATGATCATGCTGCCGCCAACGGCGCAGCGGGTCTACGTGAGCTCGGAGGAGTGCCCGGACTGTGGGGCGAACTGCCTCGACCTGATGTTCCCGGAGGGCAAGAGCGTGCTGCCAAACCGGAAGGACCGCATCGTGGCGTGCATCTTTTGCAACCCGGGGCTGAGCGCGCTGTGCGAGGAGGTACGCGGCCGCGCCGGCAACTTCCGCCGACCCGGTGCTGTGGCGGGTGGCCGTGGTGGTCGTGGTGGACGTGGGCGGGGACGTGGCCGCGGCCGCGGCAATCGCGAAGATCGCTGGTAAGTCTGGAAGAGGCGTAAGTGGAGAGTGGTCAGGAAAACGTTTTTTTTTTTCTCGCGCACGTTGTGGGCTCCCTCTTTTCACTTTCGGTTTTCTTCATCGTTCTGTGGTATGAACGCTGTTGTTCCTCTTGTCCCTGCGGGCGTCTGTGCGGCGTTGCTGATTGCCATTTCTTCTCCCTCTTTTTTTTTTCGTTCGTTCTCGGAACACTTTACACCTTAGTCTCTTATGTTTCTTGTTTTCTGTTTTCTGCCTTGAGTGCCAAATCGAGACACAAACGTACCTGTTGCAGCAGTGCTTTCACTGTCCCTCGCGCGTGTCAGCAGGCAAGAACGGCTGCGGAATCGAAAGAGAAATTATCAAACTGGTCTATGTGAAGGTTCACTGGACGGAGACACGTTTTCATGCGCTCTTCATCCTCACAGGTTGTCTTTGACGTGCTGGGCTGCACTTGCAAGCAGATAGTTGCAGAGTTCCTGCTCCGCCTAGTTGTGTAAAACACAACCGCCTTCCTTTTTACTTGCTATTCTCCTCCTCCTCTTTTTTTCTTTCTTCTACGTACATCAACGGTGCCGACTGCCAATCGGGGGACAACAAAACTGGCACTCTCTCTTTTGTACAGTCACTCAATACCAATTCCTGCCCCTGTTCTTTTACTTCTTCGCCATTGTTGTATCCATTCTCTTTCTCTAGCTCGTATCATTGCTGTACTTAGTGCCGTTCTATTTTTCTTTTCTTTCTTTCCTTGTTCTTTCTCTTCGTCGTCTTCTTCACGATGCCAATCAACTTTCACCGCCACCACGAGAGCGAAGGAAAGGGCAGCTCGAACCCGTCCAGTGCAAACCGCTACACCTATGGCGGCAACCCGGTGGGCCACTCCACCGCCAACCGCCCAACAAGCGGCGCCACTCCCGCGACGGCCTCTGGAAGCCGCTCCTCCGGTGTGTCGGCGGATCAGCTACAGCGTTTTGACGTTCTGCTGCGCCGCCCGGAGAATCGCGAGTGTTTTGACTGCGCCGCGAAGCAGCCACGGTGGGCGAGCACCAACCTGGGCATTTTCTTCTGCCTCCGCTGCGCCGGCATTCACCGCTCGATGGGCACGCACATCTCAAAGGTGAAGTCGACGAACATGGACGCCTGGGAGGAGTCGATGATCCAGGTGATGGAGCACATCGGCAACGCGCGGGGGCGGGTGCTGTACGAGCACAACATGCCCGCCAGCGCGCGGGTGACGAGCTCGACGGACACGTCGCTCGTGGAGCGTGCGCTGCGGGCCAAGTACGAGAAGAAGACGTACTTCCACCCACAGTTTGAGCAGCTCTACGCACAGTTCATGGCAACACCACTGGAGAGTGGCAGCGGTGGGGTACCACCGGCCGGCAGTGCGGCTGGTGCTGCGCCGGCGCAGATCAGTGCACCACCGCGGCGTGCCGCGCCGAGCCAGCCGGCGCCGCCGCAGGCCCCGCTGGATGAGCTCTGGGGAGCGCCGGTGTCGTCTCCAGTGGCGGACCAGGCAAAGGCAGGCAATGCTGGCAATCATAGCAACCACAACGTCACGTCTGTCGCTGAGCTCTTCGCCGGGTCGTACCCTGCAGGCGTGGGAGCTGACCCGCGCATGAACACCGCCTGGAACTCTAGCCCCTACCCGGCAAATGCGACCACCAACAACACGAACAGCCCTGCCGGGAACGGATCCGCCTCTCCCTACGCGTCGCCGAGCAGTGCGACGAACTCGGACTGGTTCGACTCGAACTTTGGCGGCTCGACCGGCAACCCGCGCGGGAGCGGGGCACCGTCGCCGGCCACCCCACACTCCCCGTACACCGCCCCCGCCGGTGGCGCGTCGCGCTGCAACACGGACGATTTGTTCCAGGGCTCCGGTGGCACCCCGACGAGTGGCCGCAATGCCGGGACGAAGAATGAGATTTTATCGCTGTTTGCGTCCGCACCGGTGGCCGGAGCTGGTGGGCAGGCGAGCAGTGGCCACAGCAGTCCGAATAGCAACCACCAGATGGCGTGGAAGCCACAGACGGTAAAGCCGTACTACTACCCGGAGTAACGAGTTGTTTTCTGAGGGAGGTTTCAGGCAGCATCTTGAGGTGGACGAGGCGCGTGCAAGCAGAAGACGTTGTGTGTGCCTGTTGCATTGAAGCAAAGCTCCCACGTGGCATCGACAGTCGTGGCTTTTTTCTTCTTTTTTTTTTTTTGTCGCTGCATTTGATGAGTGCATATGGTCGTATGCGAGTATTCCCTTCGACTTGTCATGCTTGATCCTCTGGTTGTTGTTTTTTCTCTGAATTCAAAGGGTAATCATTATCTCTCATTCCTCTACTCCTCTGCTCCTCGCTTTTTTTTTTGTTTTCTAGCAGCTTTTCTGTGTTCCTGGTACGTGCGTGTTCTTGCTTTTTTGTTGAGTTAGCAGAGAGGAGGCGACTTTTTTTTTCCTCGCTGCATTTTAGTGCACCGTCACGATTGTTGAAGACGAAAACAAACAAACAGATTCTGTGTCTGTTTTTCCTTTCTTTTCTGATTTGTCTTTGTTTCGTAAATGTGTTTCACTGCTGTGTCATAGCATGACTCTTTGTTCTCTCTCTCTCTCTTCATTTCTTTCCTATGCCTGCCTACAGCTGCAGTCAAAGCCACACGTTTCGGTTTTTGCTCTTCAAGTGCTGCTCATTTTTTCCCCGTTGAGCGATGATGGCGAGTGGCATCACCACTCGTTTCTTTTTTCTTTGTTGTGTGTGTGTTTGTCTTGTTGATTCATATGTGAGTTAGTGTTGGTCTTGTTTCTTTTGGTTAGTAATTTAACAGTTTTTCTTCTTCATTGTTCAGCGCGTCTCTACTACGCTTGACACTTTCGATGTGCTCGCTTCAAATGACGAATGAATGTTTTAGCGTAACAAAACATCTTTTCGGCTGAGGAAAAAAGAAAAGAAGATACAACGGAGGTGTATTTGAAGTCAACCGCGATGTAAAGCAGTCATTGCTTTTCTTGTTCAAGTGTACAAGAGCGCAGCTTTCGCACGAGTCCTGCTTCCCTCACAATGACCTTCTTCCTCGATGAGGAGAGAGGGTCCATCTGTGTAGAAGGCGTCCTTGTAGTGCTGTGTTGAGCATCACGATTGATAGCTTTGTTTAGAGAGGTTTCCTCCTTCTTTTGGTCATATGTGTGTGTGTATGTGTGTGTGCTGCGCGACGCTCACGTGCAGATCGTTCCACAAACCTTACGGAGATGTCTGTGCGGTTACTCTTTCTGCTTCCATCCCATGCTGTTCTTTCGTCTGCCCGTTTTTGACAGTGGTGTGGTCAGATTCGCCTATCGTTGAAACATACGAATACGGTCCTGGCTCTTTTTTTTGAATCTACTTTTATGTGTGGCGGCGTAGCTGCCCTCTATGAGCTGCAACACAATCGAGGACATTGGCTTTTTCCCGGTTTCCTAGCGCCTTCAAAAACACCTGCTCCATCTATTCCCTCCTGCTTTTTTTTTTGTTTGTCAGACTTGCTTTTGCAGCGTCGGTACACTGAGTAGGCCTGATTATTGGCGATTTCCTTTCATTTCCTTGTACCGTTGTGTCGTACACAGCTTCCTTTTTTTTTTTGTGCCCCCTTTTTTGAAACCTTTTTGTGTCTGGACAATGGGCAATCAGCTTGCTGCCACGGCAACTGTTGACCTCGCCAACGTCTCTTCAGACCTGGAGCTCATCGCTCCTCTTGGTGCAGAGGGCCGGAACTACTTTGCCACTTTCCATTGCCTCTACTATACCCCACTCCCATCAACGGTGTCCACCGGTGCGGCGGTGGCAGCGGCGACTGGAAATGCGGTAGCGGCCCCATCCTCACCTCTCCCGAATGCGTCAGCGAGTCCGAGCAACGCACCAGGCTACACCACGGACTTCTACGCGGCGGACGCGCACGTTCGGCGCAGTGAGTACCGCCCCAACAGTCTCTACTACCCGTCCGTCGGGACGCCGGGCTCGCCTCTGTCCGCCAGTCCGGTCGGCCGAGGCGCCGCCCGGGGACGGGGTCGTGGTGGTATCATCAGCCACTTCAGCAGCGTCACGGCGTCGTCGACGGCGCCGACCACGCACATTGCGTCGAGTGACCGGGCGGCGTGGCACCAGGCGCGGTGGCGGCAGCGTCTGCCTGTGGCGGGGCGGCAGTGGCGCGTCCACCCCGCGCACTTCGTCAGCGAGGCCGCCGCCGATCGCGGCCCGGCGGGTGAGTGGATGGATCGGTGGTGCCGCGACAGCACGTCTGCGTCACCCGCCTTTGCGCACAGCAGCGCCAGCCGCGGTGAGCCCTACAGTGGCATTGCCAGCTCGACCGCCGGCGCTCGACTCTCCTCCCCACCGCCGAACACCGCAGCGCAGCAGCAGCTGCATGTATCGTCGCCGCTTAGCGCGCCGACGGTGTCGTTTTACGGCCGCAGCGATGGGACGGACATCGATGCCACCGTGGCTGGCGTCGTTGGCGAGTGGCGTGGTAACTACGGCAACTACGTGCAGCTGCTCTTGCGAGGCGGTGGCAACAGCAAGAGCAGCGGTGCTGCCGGTCAAGCTGCCTTGACGTCGGCGTCTCTGTCTTATGGACATGTGGTGCGTATCGTGGGGCCTGCACGGAGTGCACTCGCGGCTGCGAGGACCACGGCACTGCCGTCTGCGTTGACTGCGACCGGTGGCTTCAGCGGGAGCGGCAACGCGCTTAGTAGCCAAAGCAGCAGCTACTACAGCAGTGGTGGCGGGGGAAGCTATGACGCTTACCTGCTGCGCAATGTCGTCACGAAAGTGTTTGTACGCACACCTGACGATCCAGGGCAGGCATACTTCTTGAAGCGTGTGCGACAGATGATGGAGAACGCTGGGGAGCAGCTGACGGTGGTCGACTCCACGCTGCCCGCCAACACGCCGCGCAACTGCCTGTGGTACAGCCTCGCGTATGAGGGGGACGGCTTCTGTGTGTTGCAGCGGCCGTACGTTGCCTTTACGCTGCGTGAGCGACTGGCGGCGCGGCCTGCGTGGACGGCGCGGGAAAAACTCTTCGTGGCGTTCCAGCTACTGCAAGCCGTGGCGCACCTGCATGAGACGTACGGCTTGACGCATGGAGACATCAAGCCGAACAATGTGCTGGTGCAGAGCACGGGCGTCGTGGTGCTGTGTGACATGGCACCATTCAAGCCGTGGCGGCTACCGTTGGACAGCCCCTTACTCTTTGACTACTACTACGACACGGACGAGAGTCGTGCATGCTACGTGGCGCCGGAGAAGTTCAGCGATCAACCGCTGCCGAGCCCGCCACTTGAAAGCAAGACCCCTGGCAGTGCGACCTACAACGTGGGCAACCTCAACTTTGACGGGCACACTGCCTCCATGGACATCTTCTCCACTGCTTGTGTGCTGCTGTTTTTGTACCGCGAAGAAGACCCGTTCACGCTGGCAGAGGTGCTCAACCTGCACCACATGGCCTCCGTTGAAGCGCGCGAGGCGGCGGTGCTGCCGGTGCTACGGAAGTCCGCGGTGCCAGCGGCGCTCCAGCCGCTGTTGCAGTCGATGCTGTGCAACGCCAGCGCGGAGAGGCCGTCTGCACGTGAGTTACTCACACGCGGACTTGCCACTGGCGTCTTTCCGGCGTGCTTTGGCTTTCTGTACCACGACGTGTGGCCGCGTCTCCTCGCGCAGCCACCGGACGCGCGCCTACGGCTCTTTCAGAACCAGCTCCAGACGATCCTGCGACGGTCTGCTGAGATGGATGCCATGCCACTTGACGCGCAAGGTGCGGACATGGAGAACAGGAAGCCGGCAGACACGCTAACGGCTGGCGTGAGCGCAGCGCACAAGCAGCGAGAGTCCTGCGCCACCGCAGTTGGCACGCTGTTGCCGCTGCTGCTCCAGACCATACACTCTACCTTGACAAGTGACGAGGCCACGTTTCGCGGCGTGCTGTGCCTGCGCCAGTGTGTCGCGCACTGCAGCTTCGACACGCTCACCGACTTCATCCTGCCTCACCTCGTGTTCCTGGTCAACAACGACGCCCACGCCTACGGACCGACCACGCGACTCGTGGCGATTCGGCTGCTGTGCAGCGTTGCGGAGACGATCGCCCGCCACCTCACGTCGCCGCGGCGCAGCACGCCCACGGCGCCACTGTCGTCTGCGTTTGCCAGCAACGACAACAACAACCGCGACCCACCGGATGAGGAGCAATGGGCACTGATGGAGCACTTGGTGCTGCCTTGCCTCTACGACGTCTTGCGCCAAGGGGAGCAGGAGGCGGCGGCGGTGTTGGTGGAGCTGGCGGAGCGGCTGCCTAGGCTGCTGTTGCTGACGCGGTTCTTGACGGAGCGGCGGCAGGTGCTGTACGGGGTGGAGGAGGACGCAGCTGCAGCGACACAGACATCCCACACGGGAGCTGCAGAGGGAGGACGTGCGACAGAGCAGAGGACGACTCTCCCACCCAGTGATAGCCACTCGAAAGACGGGACTGGAAACGAGGTGCTGCGTCGTTCTGCCGCGTCGACACCGGGGCCACAGCAGAGCCGCAGCAGCCGCAGCGCTGCAGCTGACCACGCAGACAATCCTGATGGTGACGGGGTGACAGAGAGGACCAGTGGAGACAGCAGTGCTGTGCAGGCCTCGCGCAAAAGTGAGGAGAGGGCAGCGACGCCCGTAGCGCCGGCACAGGCAAACGCGGAAGATGTCAGCCCCCGGCGCCGCAGGGAGGCAGCGCCGGGGGCGTTGGCCAGTACCTCGCACAGCTCCACTGCCTGCTTCGCAATGGGTGGAGCATGCTGCAGATGCTGTACAACCACCCCTGTGTTGCGGTGGCGGCAGCGATGATGCGGCAGACGAGCTCCACCGTGGCCGCCTTTCTCGGAGAGGAGTGCGTCATCGAGGAATTGGTCCCGCTGCTCACCACCGCTCTCACCGGACCACGTGGGCGTCCTGCGCCTCCTCTTCCCACAGGCTATTCTGCTGCATGCGCTGCTGCAGCGTCCTCAGGCAAAGACGCTGCGACTCTTCGTGGAGGAGGGCCTGCGCCACAGCGATGACGTGTGTCTCAAGGCGACGCTCGACAGCGTGGCGGTGGTGGTGCGGAGCCGCAGGCTGCCGCTGCTGGAGACGATGGCGCTAGTGCACCAGACACTGCCGTTTTTGATGGACACGCGGCTGTGGCTGCGCGAGGCGGCGTGTGGGGTGGTCGAGGCTGCTGCGCAGAGCTACCCACCCAGTGTGATGGCCCTGCACCTGGAGTACGCCGTGCGACCGCTGCTGACCCACCCGGTGCCGCTGTCGCAGCTGCGCCGCTTCGCCGCCTCCATCATTCGCTCCGAACTCGCCGCAGCCAGCCCGTCTGCGGGTCACGCGTCTTCCATGCTGCACGGTATCGGTGGCACGGCGAGTGTATTCGACCTGAGGGACGACGAGCACACACAAGACGAAGGAAGAGGTGCTGACTGGTCTTTCTTCGCCGTCGACGCAGCACACAGTGCGCCAGCGTCCAGCGTCTCCGTAGACACGAGTGCACGCAGCAGCCGAGGAGCGGCAGCCGCTAGCACGGCCAGCTGGGCTGTCAACTACCGCGATGCCTTGCCTTCCGTGGTATCTGCCGCGACCAGTGCGACCGTCGCTGGTGCCTCAGCACTCCTACACGTGCTGCCGCCCGCTAGACAGCCGGTAAGTGGTTCAATGGGTGAAGCGTCACGGCCCCTCCGCAGCGAGAATGTGGCTGACGCGCCGTCTCTCACCTACGAGCTTGCTGATCGCGAGGCTGCACGTGTGGAAGAGGAGCTAGAGATGGCCTTAGCAGCTGAAGTGCACGCCCAGGCGCGCGCAGCCTCGCCGCCACCGCCGCCGACGAGCGTCAGTCGTGCAAGTGCCTTCACGTCGCTGCCCCTCCAGGGCCCGTCGGGTGTCTCTGCCGCTCCGCCACACGTCATCCACCTCGGCCCACTTCCACGCACCCTGGCACCGCATCCCTCGATCTGTCGATCTGAGGTGCCGATCCTGACTGCAGGTGCGGGCGACACAATCTTTTCTTCCCATTTGCCATCGCCGCCTTCCGCTTTCACGTCATCCACGTCCACTGCAGCAGCCGTGTCTCCGCTTGCCGCATCGTCTGGTCAGCTCTACTGGGGCGGTCACGGCAGCACAGCTGCTACTACTGCCGGCGGGCGTAGTGTTGGCCTGACGACGGCACGCTACGCTGCTCTGCGGCCCATCGCAGCCCCCCTCAGCAGTGTCGGCGCGCACATGGGTGCCATCTATACCGCGGCCGCCGCGCCGTCTGCCAGCGGCGTTGTCGTGACAGCCGGCGCGCGCGGCGAAGCAGCTATCTGGCGGGTCGACGCGGCGAGCGGCAACGCAGCCCATGCACGAGAGATAAGCTTGGTGGAGCGCGTGACTCTGCCGGCAGCGGCCGGTGAGGTGACTGGTGCAGGGAATGACGGTGTGGGTGGAGGAGGGTCGACGGCGGCGTCGTTCTATCGCTCCGCCGCCTTTTCCTACGTGGCAAGCCAGTGGATGGATACAGCGGTGCAGCGGCGTGACGGTGCGAACACCAATGCGGCGACGCAGACAGCTACAACGTCGCTGACGGGCAGCACTGTCGCCATCACTTCTACCGACGGCGTGGTGCGTCTGCTGGATGTGGAGCGCAACACGTGGCTGTGGTCCACCGCCGTCGGGGGCGGCCAGGAGGGTGCACCGACCGGGCTCGCGTTGCTGGACTGGCGCTGTTTGCTGGTGACGACGGCGGCAGGTGGGCTGCACGTTGTGGACACGCGTTGCCGCGGGCTCGAGACGCCGGCCAGCGCTGCCATGGTCTCTCTTTTGTCGCCGCCGGCCCTGCAGACGGAGACACCAAGCGGGTCTGTGTGGCGTGCGCGCTTGAACCCGCTAGATGGTGCTCCCACCTGCCTCCTCCCGCTCTATGCCGGTGATCGGGCCTGCGCCGCTGTGGTGGGTACCTGTGGCGGGGCTGTCTGCCTCTACGACCTGCGCTTTCAGCTCTGTGCGCAGCGCACCGTCATGGCGGCGGCGGCTGCAGCGGTGGGGGCGACAGCAGCACCTTCCACGCCGACGGTTTCCATTACGTGCGGGTGCGTCGATCCGCTGTCGTCGCTCTGCCGCGGCTGCCGTCCCGCTTCGTGGGAGGCGGCTGTGCCGGGGCCAAGTGTGCTGCTCGGCACGACTACCGGCACGGTGTACCGGCTGCTGCTGCAGTCGAACGTGCTGGGCTCGTACTGGCCAGCGTTTCAGAGTGAGCCGAGTAGCGCGGCCGGTGGTGTGCGCTGCATGCTGACGCAGACGTCAAAGGGTAGTGTCTTTACCGGCGGCGAGGATGGGTACATCCGTCACTGGTCCACAGACCGGCCAGAGACGTCGCACACCATGTCGTGCGTGCCGTACACATCCCCACCGTACGCGGTGACGCGGTATGCACTGGGTGGACCCGTCGGCAACTACAGTAGCAGCAGCAGTGGCCCTCTCAGCGGCGTCGTCGGCGGGGGCGGCAACGCGGTGGCCGCTCCGTACGGCCTAAAGCGACTGGCGATGTTGACGGCACGGGAGAGCGGCGGGCAAGGAAGGCGCCACGCGCTGCCACATCACGCGTCCGACGCGATCTTGACGCTCTGTGCGGTGCAGACGGCTGCAACTGCATCGCCGTGGAGCAGCACCGGTGACGGCAACTCCTACCTACTGTCTGGTGCACGTGACGGCACCCTTACACTCTGGGACAACGTGGGGTAGTGAGTGAGCTGTGTCACCTGTCTAGCTACTGCATCTTTTCTTTCAAATATCCGAGAGGGTTTTCAACAGAGCTAGTGAAATGACTGGCATTCGAAAACGAACGGCATCGGAGTTTATGGCGAAGCCTGTGTACCCGTTTGACTCCGCTCTGCGCTCTCTTCGAGCACAATGTGAGACGGCTCGCGTGAGCATCAACGCTGTTTTCGTGCATTGCAGTAGCGAAGTTGACAGTTCGTCTCCGTTATGGGAAACACCGATATGTTCTATGCTTATTCGCTGCTCACGTGCCTTCTCACCTTCCTCCTCCTCCTCCTCCTTTGCTCTGCGTTCACTATCACTTTACTTCACCTTTTTGTTTTTGTTGTTGATGTCGCCGACACCACACGTCGTTTTGTCGTGCTCAGACATCGTTGTCACAACGCGTGTTCAACTCTCTCATCGTAACTAATCGCTTTATCAACAGCATCAAGCTTAACGTGCGGAGACGAATAGGAAGTGTAAATTGCGGTAAAAGCTTTGCTATATCAAACCTTGCACTGTTACCTCCTCATCAAGATTACCTCTACGCTTCTGCATTCGTTGATTCAAGCAAATCCGTTGATCTCAACATCCCCACCCAGAACCACTAACAACGAAAAAGACTACATAGATTTCATTCCAAAGGACATCATTTCATAGCTTTCATTGACAGAACTCTTCTCCCCTTAAAACTATTTTTCTTCGAATTCTTTTTTTTCTCTCCTTCTACTTTCAACATTTTCGTCACTTCTTTTTTTTGTACCTCTACAGAGCATTTACTCAGACAAGATCGGTCCCCAAGCAAAGACAGTGATGGGCATCACAGTATCCATCCACAAAACTGGCAGGGAACCACCGGCGGGCACGGCTGGCGTGCAGCCTTCCTCTCGTCCTGCACCGCCACTTCACACCGCGACGACCAGGAGCAACCGACCCCGGCCGCTTGAGCGGCACAGGGGCCTTCGTGATCTCTCAGTTCTCATTCCACGCAGCCCCGCCCCCGTAGCGCCGCCAAAGCAGCAACACCGACTGCCCCACACGAGGAGTTACAGAGACCTGACCGAGCTGCGCCGGCCCGTGCAAGTACCTCGTCCCGCCTCTACTTTATCTAACGACTCCGCTTTCTTTGACATTCCAGAGTACGACTACTCCTTCGGCACGCCAGTGCCAGCCGTGCACGGCGAGGAAAGTGCGGCCACGACGCCGCGGCCGCTGCACCACACCTCCACCTTGCAGCGTGAGGGCGACCGCAGCCTGGCAAAGCTGGTTGCGACACGACACTTGCACCCACGCGGGCCCCCGCGCAGCAACAGCCCGCAGCCGCCCAGCAGTGTAGCGGCCACCCGAGCCCCCGAAGACGCCGGGAAACCTGACGTGGCGTCAGCGATTGCCTTGCTACTCGACGACGAGGGAGGCAACACCGCGGCTTCACGCAGTCCGCAGCGCCGCCACAGCACCGTCAGGCGCCAGTCACCAATCCGGTGGAGGGGAAGGACACAACTGCAGCCACTTTTCTCTGCGAAATTATGCGCTGAAGTTTGCTGGGGCCACGCACCGGGCTGCCTCGCCAGACCTCGACTTAGATATCATGGTCGTGCGCTCTCCCACACCAAACTCGATGCTGCTCATCACACGGCCGCAGCAAGCACCAGCGCAGCGGCAGGCTGGTCGAGACACGCCGGCACCACCGATGCTCCACGTGGAGCACCGCCGCCGCCACTCGACCTCGTCGGTGCGCAGCCTCGGCAGCGCCAGCACGATCGTCATCGTCTCCTCCGCGGACTTCGAGGCGGCGCGGGCAAACATGACACAGCCGACGGACACGGTGCTGCTATCCGCCGTCACCCTCGCCCCCGATGGCCGTGGCAGCTATGCGGTGGACAGTCCAGTGCGGCGTCCACCGCAAAGCGAAGAGGAGGCGCGACGGATGCGTGCGCTGCCCGACGTGCCGCAACTGCTGAACCTAGAGGAAAACACGTCTGGCGTCCTCCGACCAGAGTACTTCAGCAGGATGCGCAGCATACGTTAACGGGGGCATCTCTAGCGTCGAGGTTTTTTTTCCTCGCCTTTCCATTGTATGAAGCCTGAAATCATTGTGTCTTCCCTCGCTATCGATTGCCAATCTCAGTGTCGAGTAGATTCGAAGCAACAGCGACATCACGACGTGGATCGTCGTGTGCCATCATCGTACGTGTCGTGTGCAGCTTT
>AUXI01000525.1:0-17491 GCA_000482105.1 Crithidia acanthocephali | reverse complement strand
TAGCGCGACGCCAGGTCGTCCAGGGCCGCGACCTTGCGCAGTGCAGCGGCAACGGCGTCACCGCGGCCGTTCATCGCGTCCTCCACGTCGCGCAGCGCGTCGGCGTTGCGCTCCGGGTCCGTCATCAGGTCCGCGTGCTCCGCAGCCAGCCTCCGGAACTCGGTGTCCGCCACGATCGCCTCCGGCCACCCCTCCTCGTCGTGCAGGCGCAGGAACGGGTAGCGATCCGTCAACTGCGGCTTCTCGCTCTGCGTGGCAGTGGGACGCATTGGCGACTCGGCGCTGCGCAGTGGATAGGCAGCTGGTACTCGAGTGCGTGAGGTGAGAGGCTGACTAGTGGAGGGGGAATGGTGTTGCGGGGTCTCGTTTCTCTGCGCGTCTTCACGGCTTAGTGCCTGCGTCGGAAGGGGTTTCATAGGTGTCGTAGGTACGGGAGACACAGGTTTCTTGTGTTGTTGAGGCTGATGCTGCTTCTGCTGAAGGGGTGTAGCGTTTTGTTCTGGATTGTTTGTGTGGTTGGTGTGCGCAGGCGGTGTTGGCACTCGTGGAGTTGCTGGATGTGGTTCTCGCAGTTGTGGAGGTTGCTGTACAGATTCCTCTGGCTGGTTGTTTTCATGCACGGCAGTGTAGTCACGTATGTGGTCTTCAGCGGCTGAAAGGTCACTTGGGTTGACGGCCGGAGTACCGCGGAGCTTCTTGAGTGCTTTCTGCAGGTACACGAACTCGGCATCTCCTGCGAGCTGCCTTTCGCTGATGTGAAGGGCAATGAAGGGTAAGTCAGCTCGAAGAGAGATGTCTGCCGTCGCTGCCGTCATATCGCCCTCTGCAGAGGCGTGGAGTTCGGCGACGAGCTGGTCAACCTCGCTGCGCTGAAGCGTCCGTCCATTCGTGCCACTCGGTGGACTTCCCAGTGCTGTTTGGGTCCGCAGGTAGTGCAGCTGGTTGTTCTCCAGAGAAAGCGCGCGGGGGATGTGAGCGAGGAGGCGGTCCCAGGCACGAGAGGTGCGCAGCGCCAGACGGTCCGCGCGGGCTGCGAGTCGCACACGCTGCAGGCTGGCGTGAGTGCCGCTGTACGCCTCCTGGCGCAGCAGAGTCTCGTACCGCTGGTTCAGCGCACGGTAGCGACTGTCCTCATGCAGCGGCAGGTGTCGGAGAGAGACGCAGAGGCGGGTGTTGTAGAGGAGGAACGGCTCTTGGCTCAGTCGATGCTCGTCTGCGTAGAGGTTGGCCAGCAGGAGTGCTCGTGCGGTGATGGCGGTGTGGTAGAGCGCACCGAAGACCAGCGGGGCGGTCGGTCCGTTGAAACCTTCCTGCGATGACTGTTGCCACAAATCCGAGAAGTTCTCCGGTAGACTGAGCTGCGTGGAAGGAACGCCGAGAACCTCCTCGGGCAGCCCGGGGTAGAGCTGCTGCAGGCGCCGCTGATCCTCGAACTCTTCCTCGGCCATCTCCTCCACAATTTGCACCAGCTGCTGTGTCTTCTCCGCCTTCGAGGCTGCTGTGGACGACGCGGCGGAGTCCGACAGCGACAGCGGGGAGTTCATCGTCGGGGCCGCCTCACCAGCCAGGATGGTGAAGAGCGCCGCCGTCTCCCTGCGGTAGTCGTAGCAGCACTCGAAGGGCAGCGTGTGCAGCGGCACCGAAGGCAGGGGGCACAGGGACAGAAACGGGTAGCGCTCTGCTGCCTCCTCGGTGGCCGCACTGCGCAGCAGCCGCAACTCCGCATCGTCGCGCGCCATGTGGCGAATGTAACTGCGAATCTCCTGTCCGCAGCGCGCAGCGTCGCGAGCGGCTTTGCTGATGGGCTGCCGCGGCTGCTGCGAAGCTGCAGTCGCGGCGTACGCGTTGAAGTACTGCTCGCACTGCAGAAGACGAGGGGTGTACTCGATGTACACGGCTGTCCACAGGGGGGCTGCGTCGCCGCGGCGGAGAAAGCCACCAAAGCGCTGCTGCAACGCTGACTCGCGAGTCCGCAGCTGCTGCGCCAGCTTCTGTGCACGGGCCTCCATGCGTGCCTCGCAGGACTGCATGCGGCGCACCGCCAGCTTCGGCTCCGTGGCGAGGCGGGTGTACTCAGCGTAGTGCTCGCAGAAGACGACATCTGCACGCAGGCGCAGATCGTGCAGGTGGATGCCGTCGTAGCGACTCCGCAGGAACGGATACCGCGCCTCGGTGCGGAGGCGGTCGCGCATAATGCCGACGCGTGCCTTGCGCGCACGGCTCTGTCGACTGTCCAGGTGCTGCACGATGCGACTGAGGAGGGCGGCGTCGCTGCACTCTGTCGCGTGCCACCGCAGCTGCAGCCCTTGGTAGAAGGTATCCAGCTGGTGCGGCAGACCCACGAGGACGTCGACGGCGCACCGCACGGCACGCAGCCGCGGGTACCACTGCTCCAGCGACTCCACGTCGCGGTTAGCCCTGCCCTTCCGCTGCAATGCTGCCACTACGCGGTCGCGGTCATCGCCCACCGCGTCGCTGCAGCAGGGGCTGGCGCTCCACGGCTCCAGCACGTCCTCGGCCACCGCGCTGAGGCACTGGTGGTGGAGCCGGGGGGAGGCGAGCTGGTAGCGCTGCTGCAGCAGCTGCGACTCAGAGCGGCTGTAGAGCCTCTCCAGCTGACCACGCTCCCAGATGGCGATGCAGCGAGCTGCGATGCGGGCCTCCAGCACGCGGGGCGGCATCAGCTCCTCCTTGGCGCGGTCGACGTGTTGACGCGCCACCAGCAAGTCCCGCAGCGGGCCGTCGTTCATCAAGTCCGCAAGGAAGCAGGAATGCAGGAGCGGTGCAGCGACCCAGGTGGCGATAGACTGCCGCCAGTCCCACTGCTCCCGCTCATAGGCGTCCACGCGCTCGCCAAGTTGGTCAGCGAGGCGGCGCAGTTCGCTGCCGGAGGCACGGTGTGCCGCCTGGCGCTCGTAGTCCGTCATCAGCCGCTGCACGGCCGCGTCCTCCACCCCCTCCGCGAAGTCCACCGGCAACATAACATTCACAGAACTGCCGAAGGTGCTCAGAAAGGTGTCTTCGACGGCGTGCTCGTACTGGCGGCGCCGCAGTGTCCGCCGTGCCTTCACGGAGACGTAGGCCAGCATGAGGCGCTCCTGCAGACGGCGCTCATCGGCGGTCGCTGGTGCTGCGGCTGCGGTGGTGCGTTGCCAGCGCGCGGCCAGCTCGAGGAAGAGGCGGTCGTGGTCCAGCTGGAGGCCCTCTACGTAGACGCCCTCCACCTGCGAGGGAAGAAAAGGATAGAGCTTGAGCGTGGCACCGGCCAGCAACGTGCGGAAGAGTTCGCCGACGCGCCGCTTCATCGCGGCCTCCAGTCGGAACGCCTCCGCGGTGCCGGCGGCCTCCTGTGCCCGGTAGCGTGCGAGCTGCACAAAGGCGCCGTCCTGCAGTGGCCGCACGTCGTCCCACGGGATGTCCTCGCAGCCGGTCTCGAGAAACGGATAGCGGCGCAGAAAGCCAGTGAGGGGGACCGCCGGTGCGGCGTGGCTCGGGTGGAGGCGTCGACGCAAGGTGTCGAGGTTGCGTAGGTAGGCGACGTAGTCCGGGTCGTCGTGCGGCACCTTGGCGGCGTCCAGCGCGGCACCGGCGCGTCGCAGCGTCTCCGCCGCCTCGTCCAGCCAGCCGAGCTCGATCTCGATGGCGCCGCGGTTGTTGACGACGACGCCGTACTGTCGACTCTCCGTGCCGTAGTACTGCGCCGCGTAGGCGATGGCTTCTTTGGTGAGGTCGATGCACTCCTTCGCGTACAGCCGCAGGTCCCAGGAGCGGTAGACGTGTGCAGTGTCCATCAGCAGCGTGTGCAGCTCTGCCGCAAAGGTGGGCTTTTCTTTTGAGAGGGCGATGGCGGTGCGCAGGACCTGCACCGCTCCGGCGAAGTCGCCTTCGTACTCCAGCTCGCGGCCGAGGTCCCACAGGTAGTTGATGAAGAAGTCGGAGGCCCACCCGATCTTGCTCAGGTCCACGGAGTGCTGCACCAGCGACTGCGTGTCCACCGAACAGGAGAAGAGGAGCTTTTTGCAGCGCAGCAGTCCAATGTAGGGCTGCAGGTGGAGCCACGCACCGTGCTCGCTGCGCAGATACGACGGCATCCGCGCGATGGCGGTTTGAAAGTAGAAGACAGCCTCCTCGACGCAACTCCGCAGCTCCGTCGGCGACTCCTTCAGCCCCTCTGCCACGTCCACCAGCCAGAAGCCGTACTCCGTGCAGCGCCGCCCCTGCGTCTTGGCGCTGGCCCACGTCTCGTAGCCCTCCAGCACAGCCGGAAAGCGTGCGCGGCCGTCCTGGATGTGCAGCCACTCGCGTGTCTTGAAGCACACGTGGCATACGCAGCGCTCCATCAGCCAGTACACGAGCTGCTGCGCACCAACGCGCGACCGCTGCGCCGCGGCGTCCTCTTTTGCCAGCGTGAGGGCGAGGGCGAATCGCTGCTGCCAGCACGCCACCTTCCAGCACAGCGGCAGGCAGAAGGCGTTCCAGTGCGGCGCATCCGTGCGCACCTTGGTGTACGCCTCGACGAGCAGCACGGCCACGCGCGGATCGACAAGCTGCGGCACGACGGAGGCGTTCACGAGCGGCTTCCACGTCATCTGCACATCGCCACCGCCTTTACGGATGGTGGCGCCGAGGAGGTGGCAGACGCGGTCCATGATGCGCGCCTTCCATTCCACGCGGAAAGACGTGAGGACATCGATGAGGTCATCATCCTCCGGCGTGATGCCGTACTTTTTGGAGATGGAGTCTAAAAACTTCGCGCGGAAAAGCGGCGCAGGGGCGAAGACGAGGGCGAAGTACTTTGACAGCGTGCGCGCCAGCGACACCTCGTCGTAGGCGGTGCGCTTGCCCTGCACTTCAATGTAAAACTCTTGTTTCAGGGTGCGGCACACCATCTCACACGCAATTAAGTGGACGGCGTGGGTGACCGCCGGGGCATCGTAGTTGCCGGCGAAGAGGATGCGGCGGGCCACCTGCTTCAGCAGGCACAAATTCACGCCGCGTGTGTGCAACACCTCGCACAGCTGCGTGAGCGTGGCACTTGTGTTGAGTGTCGGCGGGGAGCTGGAGCAGACCTGCATGACCGTGTCCTGCAACACCGGGTCGTCGATGACGTCCATCGTGTTGTCTGCGCCGTCGATCACCTCGGGGCAGGTGCGCAGCATCTCCTGCCGCTTCATGATGGTGTCATCGAGAAACAGCGGGGTGAGGGTGGCGTTGGAATTCGTGACGTAGTAGCGGCCGTCGAGTGCCTCGTATACCTCCATGCTGCTGTCGGGCAGGGCGATGTGCAGCGCCTCCGCCATGAACGTCATCTCCGCCTCCACCTCCGCATCGTTGGTGGAGTTGGCCCCGTAGAGCCGCTTCGGCTGCGTCGTCATCGGCACCAGCGCCTGCGCCAGCACTGGCATGCCGCGGAAGTAGAACATGACGGAGAGCGGCACGGAGAGAAGCACGCTGCCGCTCTGCAGGATGCCGCGCAAGGAGTTGATGTAGTTGCGGCCAGAGCGGCTGTCGGGCAGAATGCGGAAGAAGATGTTCTTTACTCGAAAGCACTGCACGAACTTTGGCAGCTCGTGCGGCATGTCTTTTTCAAGTCGGATGATCTTCACGACGGTGACGGCTGCCTCTTTTTCAAACTCGCGTTCCAGCTGCCGCAAGGAGTTCATGCGCTGCTCCGCCTGCTCAATGGTGTGGTCCTCCATCTCCCACGCCAGCTGGAACTCCGCGTTCCAGTTGCGGCCGTGGGGGGTGATCTCCGCACACGCCGCCAGGTACGGCTTTGGCGCCGTCTGCTGGATAGGGAAGGAGGGGTTACGGCGGATGGCAAGGCGATCTTCGGTGGCCCAGCGGCTGCCCTGCGAGCTGGCGGAGCGGGCGAAGCGGGTGGCACTCAGCGGCGTGTCATGCAGGACGCTGTCGCGACTCATCGCCAGGGCTGGGTTGCGCGCTGGCGTCGCCGGGGGCCGCCCCGGTGTGGCGCTGGCAGGCCGACGCATCTGCAGAGTGGTGGCTTGTTGTTTGCAGGCAGGTGCTTTAAGAAGCAAGACACACACGTGACGCGATGCTTAAAGGGGAAAAGAAAGCGACAAGTAAATAAAAACGTCTATGAGGTTGGAGCGTGAGTAATTATCACGACTATGGAACTGCTACGAGGAGCACAAATACAAAGAAAAAAAAGGAAGGGTCCTTCAATCGCGTTGTCTTTGTGTATGCGTTTTTCGACGCTTCCGCTAATTGAAGCCTACAAACGAAAGAGAAATAGGCAGCAGCAAAGACTGCACTGAGAACAGCTCTTTTTTTTTTTACAATCTTAATCTCTGGCGAGTGAGAACTGAGAAAAACGGAGCTCTCAAGACCCCCAAAAATAAAAAGTGGAGGTTAAATAACTCGGTGTAATTGTCAACGATGAAAGGTGTGCGTGGTACGTGCCCGCCTTTCTCCTCGACGCCAACGGAAAAGCGGTTTTCTAACTCTAATAGTAGCAGGCAGAAACCACGTCGCCTTGAAAGTAGCTCTATCGTAAGAAGGAGGAAAGAGAAGAAGGAAGCAAAACACTACAAAAAGAAAAATGAGAGTACTGGACTTCTGCTGAACAGGAAACAAAAAAAAAAGACTCCGCAGAGAAGAAAAAAAATGTAATACAGAGGATAAAGAAGGCAACACAAGAAAATGAAAACTGAACGTGTGGCGCACCACCTGCACGCTCCCGTTGTTTTCTCCGCAAAAAAAGGAAAGGTAAAATGTGATTTCTAGAGAAGATATCCGTTGCGTTTAGATTTCTTGCACAGGTTTCGCGAAGCAAGCCAGTCAAAGTAGACTAGTGTATAGATGCTCTTGCTTGGTGCTGTGCACAGGCTTTACATGCGCACACACAGTTCAGCAACTGTGTACGCCTCGTTGAGTGGAGTCTAAAATGGTAGATGCTCAAAACAAAACAGTTTTTTGCTCAAATTTTCTTCGGTAGACGTCAACATGCGGGTGAGTTCATAGGTTCGTTGTTTTTTTTTTTGGTTTTATTGAGGAGAGAGAGAGAGAGAGAAGACAAAAACATAGAGGGAAGTAGTGGCACTCTAGGCAGAGGGATGAACAGGCTGTTTTACCCAAGTACAGAAAGCAGAGTAGAGAAGCGAAGTACTACACATGTGGATCGTGGAAAGACATCAACGTGCAGTTTCGCTCTGAGACTACTTCTTTTTTTTTTCTGTTACCGCTCTTTATGTAGGTTTTTTGGTGGGACTTCGTTAACCAGTCGTGCTCTGAAAGACTATCGCCACGCGCATAAACCATCGAGCTCATGTCGAAGCTCTTTTTCATCAAACCCCAATGCACTTCACAGAAACCTTCCATTGTCAGTGTTGACATCTTTTTGGTTGTTGTTGCTTTGCTGTTCTTCATGGTTGTTTGAGCATATTTTTTTTTTGTGTGTGTACAATCATCAGCGTCACAGGAAACAAAAAGGCACCGAGAACGTGCAGAGAGATGATGCTTCTCACGAGCTCGCGAGAGCCAAGAAAGAAAAGGAAAAGAAAAAACATCTGCAATGTCTCAAGTGCGTGGAAAACAAAAGAAGTAAGAGTAGACAGAAGTGTGCCACATGTACGCAGCGTCCTACCAAAGTGAAAAGCAGCGGCAGCCCTCACACAAACACCACCCGAATCTACACATGTAGGCAACACAAAAAGTGGGAAAAGGAAAGCTTCAAAGGAAAGAAAAAGGATGCAAACGAATCGAGTCAACTATGAAACCAACGGTGAGAAAAACGCTAGAACAAAGGAAAAAAAAGGGGAAAAAGAAACATCTACAATTCACAGCACGTACTTCACGTGCGCGTATGTGGCACCACAGGCGCCTAGCTTGCTCACACAAACGCATTCTCCCTGCAGGAAAACGGATGATACAACAGAGAGCAGACGTACGACAGAAAACAAACAAACAATCGTTAAAAAGAAAAACAGGGGTAGTAAGAAAAACAATGAAACGAGACTGGGGGAAAAAACGATGCTGGGAGAAGAGCACATGAGAGAGAGTGTGTGTGCGCATTAGAATCAGGCTGTCGCAGCCACCGCCGATGCTCAACCATTCACGCACTCGTGCTCTCGGCGATAGCCTCGCAGTAAGCGGCATACTGCTCCGGGTTCCATTCGCTATACACACGCAGCGTGTCATCTCGCAGACCCTCCACATCCAAAGCAGTCCGTGGGGTGTGCTTCGCCATTGAATAGGCCGCCGTCAGCACCTGCGTCGCCTCCTCGTAGTGCTGGTCGGCCGCTAACTCCATCCCAAGCTCCCACAAGTACTCGGTGCAGTAGTCCGCCGGCGCCACGACGCGTGAGAAGTAGACGGCGTCGCCCACCAACGTCTTGAGGGGTACGGCGGCGCTCTTCTGGCCCAGCTGGCGGCACCGCACGAGGCCGAGGCTGGGCTGCAGGTACAGCCAGGCACCGTTGGAGCTGCGCATGGAGGCGGGCAGCAGCCGCTCCGCCTGTTGGAAGTGCTGCGCAGCCTCGCCCAACACGTTGAGCATCGACGATGCCCCTAACAAGCAGCAGCCCACCTCAATGTGGCACCGTGCGCGTGTGATGGGGCCGGCGCGGTCCTCGTAGACTTCGAGGATGGGTCGAATCATCTGAAAAGCCTCCCGCACGTTCTCCAGCGAGGGCACGCTGAAGAGCAGCCGCATGAAGGTCCGCTGCGCCTGCACGGCGCGTAGGGAGGCCGGTCCGTAGAGTGCCCCGACGTGGTCCACGGCGGTGTTCGCCAGGTTCAGCGCGTCGCCCATCCGCCCCTGCCACACCGCCACTTTAATCTGCACCGGGTAGCAGAAGGCGTAGACGTGCGCCTCGCCAGTCTGCGCAGCGCGGAAGAGCGGCTCCAGCGACGTCATCAGTGCCGGCTCCCGCAGCTTCGGTGTGACGCGGCCGGCCGCGAGGGCCGTCCACACGACACCGCGTTTCTGCGCGTGGGCGTCGGCTGGCGGGCCGGAGCGCGCGCCAATGAGCCACGACACGCGTTCGACGACGGTGCTGCGGTGGTCGTGGCGGACGTGCTGGAGCACCTGCAGCAGTCCCTCCGCCTCTCCGCCGGTAGCCGCTACGGAGTACTTGCGCAACACTAGCGGAAAGAACTTCTCCTCCCGCTCGCTCTGGTGGAAGGCGGCGCGGAGGTGGAGGGCGAAGCACTTGTTGATGCCCACGTCGTCCATCCCAAGCCGCTTCGCCTGCACCTCCGTGTAGAACTCCTGCTTGATGGTGCGCGCCATCATCTCCACCGCCACCGCACGGGCAAAGTCCTCGCACGCGGCGGTGTCGTCGCGGTAGTGCCGCTGAAAAGCGTCCAGCACGCCTTTCAGCAGACACAGGTTGATGCCGTAGAAGTGCAGCGTCTCGCTCAACAGGCGGCTCTGCTGCTCGAAGGATGCGTCCAGCACGTGAAGGAGAGCGTCCATCACGGCCGGGTTGCGCAGCACGTTCAAGGTGTCCTCGCACGTGGCGGTAACGCACGGGCACAGCACCAGCATCTCCGCCCGCTTCAGCGGACCACCCACGAGCGTCGCGTCGTCCAGGGCGATGGTGGTGATATTTGTGTTCGTCACGTACTTGCGTCCATCCAGCCCGCGGTACACCTCGCACACAATTTGGTCCGGCAGCGGTGTGTTCAGCGCGTCGGCGATGATCTCCGCCTCGGTGGCCACTTCCGGCGTGGTTTCCGCGTTGTCGCCGTACAGTTTCTGCGGCTCAGGCCCGAGTGGGGCCAGCGCCTGCGCCAACACCGGCGTGCCGCGGTAGACGAAGGAAGCGGTGAGCGGCACCGTCAGCACGCTGCTGCCGCTCTGCAATACGCCACGAAGCGCCGCTACGATGCTTCGACCCGATCGGCAGTCCGGCAGCACACGAAAGAACACGTTCTTGTCGCGGTAGCACAACAGCTCCTTCGGCACCTGCCGCGGAGCGTCGGCTTCCATCAGCACAATTTTCATGACTCCTGCTATCGCCTCCTCCTCAAAGGCTCTCTCTACGCGCGTCAGTTCGGCTTGCCGGGCGTTGGCTAACTTCAGCGTGCTGTCCTCCTTCTCCAACGCGAGCTGGTAGGCCTCATTCCAGTTGGTGCATCCAGCAGAGAAGCCGCTGCAGCACTTTACGTACACTCTGTCCATTCTGAGGTGGAAAGTGAACGGACTCAGTAACAAACAAACAAAAAAAGCTACGAAAACAACGGCAAAAGAAAAGAAGAAAAACAAAACAAAACGAGAAGAGAAGTCGAACACTAAGTGGAGTGTGTTGACGTTAACCGACGCTGTTGGAGGGAATGAGAAACCAGGGAAGAGAATCACAGAAGATAAAAACTCTACAAAGAAGGGGGTAGAAAAGAAAAACAATACGTAGTGTTGTAAGGATGCAGATCAAGAGACGTCTGGCTTCTGTCTCAAGCACGGCGGTCAAGAAAGCGGCGGTCGAAGACGGAGCACGGTGCGCACAGATAGTTGCTGCACAGGTGATGGGGCGGAGCAAATGAAAAGATACCAAAAAAAAAAGAGGTTAAGAGGACACAAACACACAAACGGAAACACACACTGAAAGATATCTTCACAGAAGAAGTTACAAAATAAGGAAAGGGGTACTTAGAGTGTGTTGCTACCCACACCATGCATTAACAGGAGTAAAGAAACGATGAGGAAGAAGAACCTGAAGCCAAACAAAACAAAACACCAACTTGCGACAGTACAGAAAAAAAAAATCACCAAGCGGGTTCTGGTGGAAGTTTTAGCGATACAGGAAACTAAATCGAAAAGAGAAATATGAGTTGTACAAGTGAACAAATTTTTTGATACGTCCGTTGCTGACCACTCTTTGGGGAGCTGTAAAGCGGAAAGGGAAACGGTGGCGCGTGTGAGAGGGCGTGGGGGCCGATCGGTCCAGTGCTGCCGTGTCCTGTGTCTCAGCTGCGCGTCTGTGTCACTCACTTCCTGCCGTGTCGGCCACCAGACAACGCCGCAAGTGAGTTAAATGAGGAGTGTGATCTGCGAAGTGCAGACAGTGCACTGCATACAGAAGATTCAGAAAGAGAGAGAAAGAGAGAGAGAGAGAGAGATAGGAGAAGGAGCAAAAAAATAAAGACGACGGCATTGCAGTAGCGCTTTCTGTGTGTTGCAACACTAAGAGAACACAAGTTCGCTGAAGAAGGAAAAAAAAGCTCTCTCACTACCCAAGCAGTGATGCACTGCGTAGTGGGTAACAAAAGACAAAGGAAATGGGGCTGTAAGACCTCCACCATCAACCAAGAGAGAAGCTTCGGGCTGCTTATGAAGACAAGGTGTGCCTCAATTCGCAGGCTATCGTCTGATGCCCTTTATCTGCACTTACCTGTGTTCTTAATTGGCAGGTGTAGGTCCGTGTATCTGGCAGTAAAGAGCGAACAGCAAAATAAAGAAAAAACGAGAGGCTTCGGGAGAGAGGAGGTGCGATTCTCGACAATGAGCGACACGAGCAAGAAAAAAGGAAAGCAACAGACTGTACATCTTCTCGCGCCGCATGAACAATTCACCAATCTACACCTGAAAGTATTCCTGAGAATGACTCGCAAAAAGACAAGAAAAAGACACGCAGCGGAAATCCTCTTTCTCAGGCCTGCCAAGAGTCTTCCGAGCCGTCGCCGTCCGCCTCCCCGTCGTCCACGTCCTCCACCACCGGACCGAAGGTGAAGAGGTCGCATAATTGGCGGAAGTCTTCCCCTTCCTTCCAGGTGATCCGCTCCCGCTTGCGAGCTTCGTCCAGCTGCAGGCTGCGCAGGTCCGCCGCGGCGCTCTTCGGCTTGCGGTGCAGGGCGTGGACGATCGCCTTGGCCAGCTGCCGCTTCGTCTTCTTCTGATTGCGCATGATGATGCGCCGCCAGGAGCGCTCTTCCGCAGACACGCACCGGGCAACGTACGCGTGGAAGGCGGTGAGGAACTCAGCCCGGATGACCATGTCCACATCCTCGATGTGCCACAGTTTGAGGGAGATGCGATCGCGGTGCCACTCCGCGATGGTGGCCCGCCGCTCGAGTCGATGGCCGGTCAACACAAATGTGGTGAGGAGGCTGCCGCGGATGCGCCAGGCGGTGTCAGCCATCACCGCCTTCGTCGCGTAGGCCAGCGCCGCCACCTCCTCCAGTGCGGAGCGAATTTTGTCATTGAAGATCTGCACCCGTGAGCCGTAGGTCTGCTTCAGCATCGCGTCATTGCGCATGCGTCCCTGCCGCCGCAGCAGCCGGTACCAGTCCTCCGACTGCCCCTCCGCAATCAGCACGCGGGCGGTGGCCTCGACCACGACGAGGCGGTTTATGCGACGCTGAAAGCGCACCGCCTGGAGGGTGCGGTAGCCGGCCGGGTCACTCGCCTCCATCTTCTTGTCGAGCCGCCGCCGCTCCTTCCACCGCCACACCGCCCGCCGGATAACGCGAATGGCGTTCTCGCGGACGCGGTGGGTCAACGTGCGGTTGTTCTTGTGCCACATCATCATCTCCGGGCTGGCACTGCTCACCGTTTTGGTGAGAATCGCGTTGGCCCGTCGCAGGAAGCGCCGCGCCTCTTTCAGTTTGTCCATCGTCGTGAGGAGGAGGCCGTAATTTGTCAGCAGCACCCCGAGCAGCTTTGACTCCATCGAGCCCGCCTCGGCCAAACGAATCGCCGTCTGCAGGAGGAAGGCGCAGTCCTTGTAGCTCTCCGTGCCGCCGCGGCGCTGCAGCTCCTCGCTCTGCTCCTGCAGCACCCGCACAAATCGGTTCCGCTCCGCCGGCAGCAGCTCCTTCGCCCGCATGTCACGCAGGCGTATGAGCCGCTGCCAGAGCGCGGTGTCGCTGACGGAGTGAGCGTAGACGATGAAGCGGCCGCAGGTCGTGAAGAGGCGCAGCGTCGGCTCGCCGAACTCCACCGCGTGGGCGACGCACGTCAGCACCTCCGGCTCCAGCGCGACCTCTCGCGAGCCCGTCGCCAGCAGAATCCAGCGGGCTACCTCCAGCTCATAGAAGGAGCCGTAGTACACGTGCAGGTGACACTGCTTCCGCAGGATCTGCAGCGATCGCATCAGTGGGGCGAGCGCCAGCTTGGGAGAGTCACGCTGCAGCCACGCCCGCCCCTCCGTGTGCGAGAGCAGCGCGGCAAGGGAGAAGAGTCCGTTCTCCTCGAGCGCCGTCATGCAGCGCTGGAACAGCCGCATCGCCGCGTCCGCGTCGTCGCCGAGCGCAAAGCGGGCACACGCGAAGTACGAGAGCAAAAAAAGCTGCACGGCGCCGTGCTCCGACACCCGCTCGTCCAGCAGCGTCCGCTCCAGCATCTCCACCGCCTCCCGCATCTTGCCCTCGCCCCACAGCTGCCACGACGCCAGGAAATGATCGCGTGGCAGTGTGTCGTCGCTCACCACAAGGTCCGGCTGGTGGACGGCGGTGCTCACGAGGCCCAGACCGTTCGTCACGTAGAGCTGCTCGTCCGCCCCCTGCACCATCTCAATTCCCTGCCACGCCTCCGCCTGGTACGGCGTGAGGCCCGCCTCGCTGAAGAGACGCATCAGGTAGCGCATGTAGTCGTCGACTTTGGTGGTGTAGCGGACGCCGTGGCCGCCGTCTGCGGTGAACACAAATTGGGGCTGATGGTGCAGGGGCAGCAGCGCCTCCACGTAGTAGCCGCAGTCGTCAAACTCCACTAGAGTGCTCAGCGGGGCCGTCACGAACATCACCAGGTGGCGGCGCAGGAAGCGCGCGACGCAGACCTGCAGGGCGGAGAGGCGGTGGTGAGCCGGGACCTGGGTGAAGACCATGTTGTGCAAGACGACGGAGGTGCTGCAGCCGGGCACCGGCACTCCGCGCTGCGTGCCACGTCGCATCTCGTGTAGGTAGGTTCCCGCCGCCGCCTTGAACTCCTTCTCCACCCGTGCCACCGCCTCCATCACCGTCAGCTGCTCGAGGCGATCCCACGCCACCGGGAAGACGCGCAGCTGCTGCGCCTCCGAGTTCCAATGGCGCTCGTCCTTATCGAAGAGGGACGACGCGGCTACGAGTGGGCGGGAGAAGCTCAGCATCGAGTAGGTCTGCGAGCGCTGCACGATGTAGTCCGGCGTGATGGTGCCGTAGTAGAGGTGCACCAGCATGCGACGCACCAGGCAGGCGCGGCCGACGCGCTGGATCTCGCGCACGTTGCGCTCGCACTCGGCCCGCACGAGCATGCGGCCGTGGTGCTCGCGCCAGCAGTGACGGATGATGTCGATCGCGAAAGGCCGAAAGTCGGCGCGCAGCCGCGCCTCAATTTCAGCGATGCGTGTCATGGCCGGGTGATCGCGCGAGAGGTGGGCGGTGTAGCGCGGCGGCAGCGTGCGCAGCTCATGCAGCCGCTGCGAAGCCTCCACAAACATGCCGCGCTGGATGAAGAGGGAAATGATGTTTTCCACCACGCTCAGGTGCAACGCCGAGAAGGGGCCTACGCGCTCTTTCATGATTTCCTCCGCGCGGTGCAGAATGCAGGAGCAGAAGAGGCCGTACTGCCGGGCATCCCAGCAGTAGTACACGTAGGCCAGCTTGTTCAGCACCTCGCCCACGCGCAGCGCCGTTGGGCCCAGCAGCTGCTCCGTGGTCTCCAGACACTCCCAAAGACGGCCCACGGCGTTGGCGCACATGTCACGCTCAAAGAAGAGGGAGCCAAAGAGTTCGCTGATGTGGGCCCCCTGCAGCGTCGGTGCCATGGATCGCAACTCGCTGCTCCACTGCGCGTCGAACTGACGCACCTTCGCCGCGTCGGACCGGGTGGCGATCGTAAAGAGGCCAAGCATCGCCTGGTGACGCAGGTGGCCCAGAAAGAACTGGCGCTCCGTCTCGTAGACGTCTGGCAGCCGCAGCGCCTCCATCAGCAGCTCCTCCGCTGTCTCCAGCTTGTTCTGCTGGATCATCAGAAGCCCGTGGGCGGTCTTGACGTAGACCTGGCCTGGTAAGTAGTACAGGTAGGTCGGCAGCTTCACCTGGACAGCGGTGGACTGCACTATGTAGGCCGGGATGCTGTTGACGACATCCGTCGCACGCGCGATCAACACGCTGCCCTCCCCAGCACGACCACATCGAGCGGCGAAGAGAGCCGCCGCTGTCCACGCCTGTGCGTTGAGAAACTTCGCCTCCAAGTTGTGTCCACGCAGCTCAATGAGGCGACGCACCTCCTGCCACGCCTCTGCCGTGCGGCCGTTGCGGTAGAAGAAGCGCATGCGCAGTGGCACAAGAAACGCCGCCGTGAACGCGGAGTGGCACGGCGTACTGCACTTGCCCAGCGTCGCGAGCAGCGCCTCGTGTTGTGGGGAGAAGAGGGTGCCGTAGTTGTGTTGAGAGGCGGTACAGAGCACCTGTGTCACCACCCCACGCATCACCTGCAGCCCGCACAGCTGGCAGACGCGCTTCATCACGTGGGCCGGCTCGCGACGCAGCACCAGCTTGAGTCGCGTGAAGAGGGGTTCGGTGTCGACGCTGTCGTCGAACCAGAAACTGTCCTTCAGCACCGGCAGCAGGCCGTCCTTAAAGCGGTCCGCGGAGCCGCTGAGCACCGACCCGGCCGTGCGCTCGAGGTAGGCGTTGACGGTCCGCACTGTCGGCGTGGCGTGCTCCTGCTTCATGGCGCAGAACATCGCCTGTCGTACCGCGCGCGCGAGCATCTCGGTGCAGATGACCTGCAGCAACGCCTCCGTGACGTCCTCCAACTCTTCCTTCGTGTTCGCCAAGAGGCTGAGTGCGATGCGGCTCAGCTGGCACACGTGCAGTCCGTTGTCGTGCAGCAGCTCCACCAGTCGACCGTTGCGCTTCTCCGCCGGCAGCTCCAGCACCGGCGGCAGAAACTGCAGTGCAGCGGCGATGTCGCGACTGTACTCTTTCTCTGCCGCTGGACTGCCCCACGGGGACGGCGGGTGTTGCACGAGGTGCCGCCACCGCCGCAGGGTGAGTGGGCGGCCTGCCGGTGTGAAGATGGGCGGCAGCAGCCCCACGGCGTTGGTGAAGTACAGGCGCATATCAAGTCCCTCCCGCACCTCCACGCCGCGAATCTTGCAGGGGCAGTGGTGACCTCCGCCATCGCTGCCGCGCCGTCAGCCCCTACCGCCACGTCGATGTGGGTGCCATTTGTGTTGCTGCTGGGGTGGCACACGTGCTGCTGGTCGCCGTGGCCCTCATCGGGAAGAAGGTTTAGCGCCGCCTGCACCATCGACAGCAGCTCCTGCAGAGGCGTGTGGACGACAGGGTCACTGCGGCCATTGCCGGTGTACGTCGGCGCCTTGGTGCGGTCAAACGGCATCACCGCAGCGACCGTGATGACGTCGTTGAAGCAGCGAAAAGTGGCGAGCAGCGGTGCGGACAGCAGCGGCACGCGACACTCCAGCAGTGCTCGATAGCTGCGCTGCATCCACATGCCGGTCTTGGCGTCCGGCCAGACATAGACGAAGAGGTTGCCGTAGCGCACAAACGGCGGCGCCGCAGCGGCAGCGGCGCTCGCTGCGTTGAGGCCCATTGCGTTGGCGGAACGCGACACGCGGCTCTCCTCGTTTGCAGCGGCGTGCACCTCCGCAAGGCTCTTCGCGTGGCCCTCGAAGTCTTCGAGGAACATCTTCAGGGCATCGGTGCTCTCCACGCCGCACAACTCGCCCTGCAGCTGCTCCGTCCACAGCGCCTGAAACTCGCCGTTCCAGTCCCGTGCGGTGCGATCGACGACGCCGTTGGTGGCTGCCACAAAAGGCAGTTGAGCCGACAAGAAACCCGTGCGTAGTGAACCCTCCCGCGGGGGCAGCGGCGCCGGTGAGGAAGAAGGCGACTTCGTCACCGGGGGAAGGGAGGCGGCGGCGGAGGCGGCGCAGCCACGATGGCCAGCTTGCTGCTGCTGTTCCTGTTGTTGTTGTTGCTGCTTTCGACGCCGTGTGGCGGAGGTGGTTTCCGCCGTTGTCAATGATGATCGAGGCGTGCCGCGGAAGCTGCAGGTGCCGCTGCTGGGGATCTGCGTGACGGAGTTTTCCGCAGAGGCTTGGGCGGCGGAGGGGGTGGCGGGCGCCGGCGGGGTCGTGGCGGAGGTCGGAGGCGGCTGAGACGTGCTCGGTGGCGGAGGACGGCTCAGCCCCGGCATCCACAGCTTCAGCCCAAAGCCGTTCGAGCTGCGCGTGGCGCCAGTGGTGGAGAGTTTTGTCGTCACGCTCTCCGCCTTGAGGCTGGGGAGGGACGTGTGCGTCTGCGTGTCCCGGGACGCGCTGGAGTGAGAGGCGGCGGCGGCGTCGCGCTTCAGCGGGTTGTGTGAGAGCGACTCCATGGCAGATGTTGTCGCAGAGACAACAAACTAAAATTATGATAAAGCGGGAGAAGACAGCGAAGAAGACACCGCTGAATCCGAGCCTTTGAAGAGAGAGAGAGAAAGAGAGAAAGAGAGAAAGAGAGCAACAAGAAATGGCAGCAGAGCAAAAAGAGCGACAAAACAAAAGTAGAGAAGAGGCAGGTAGAAGTAACAAAAGTGAAA